>JAOTJB010346598.1:0-12104 GCA_027123815.1 Erythroxylum minutifolium
AACATGCTTTTTTTGTAGAAATAATACACTTATAAGAGAGTTTACCTCAAACAACGCACGATGAGTAAGACAATAATCGAAAAACGCGAGAGAAGGAGTCAGAAAACTCTTCATCGAATGGTTTGTAAGGAGAGCATAAATGAAGGCGCGAGAAGAAGGGAGAGGGTTGGCGCCCAACTTATGGCGCTGGATTACCGACGGAACTGAACATTCCGTCGGTAATCTAGGTTTCCAGATGATGCAATTGCTGACAGTTACCGATAGATAAGCCCATTCCGTCGGTAAAAGAGCAATAATTTAATACGGTGGAAACTCAAATACCGACGGACAAAAAATTCCGTCGGTAATCTAGGTTTTCCTACCGACAGTTATCGATGGACATATAATATTCCGTCGGTAAAACATCGGTAACTTAACCTGGTGGAAACTCAATTCCGTCGGCAAACTAGGTTTCCTAGAAATAGTTACCGACGGACACAACGCATTCCGTCGGTGATTAACACTTATCATCCGTCTTCATCGAAACGACAATGTTTGTTAACAATTTACCGACGGAAGGAGCGTTCCGTCGGTAAATAAGCTAGTAGATATTGCGACGGAACAAGTTTCCGTCGGTAAATGATAGATTTGTTCAGACGGTAAGTTAACCATCGGTAAAGCGGCGTAGCAATTAAATTGCAGGAACGGTTCCCGCATTTTTTCCCTACACCGTGAATTTTGGCGTCGCTATATGCCGTCGGAGATTATGCGCGAAAGTTTTCCTTACAGTATTGCCGACGGATTTATTTTTCGTCCGTAAATCATCGTATTTTTTGAAGAAATTTTTACCTTTTGTCCGTAAGTAGCGACGGAAATCATTCCATCGGTAATATTCTGACGCTATTACGTGATTTTCTTGTAGTGTTTGACTTTACGCTTCAAGCTCTATAGGGATCAATTCTTTTAACAACAAATGTAAAACTAAATGACGAACTTGTTAGAATTATATATGATGTAGTTAGTTAGTTCAGTTTAGTTAGTTATTCATTCTTCACATGTACAGTATAAATATTCTTCATTCGGATGAAATCAGATAGACTTTGATTCTCTCTCAATGTGATTTTCTAATATGGTATCAGAGCAAAAGTTTCCGCTCCTCTGAGTTTTTCTGGGTTCTTTATACAACATCCAAATTTTCTTGTTTTTTCATTCTTTACGTCCAAGAAACGTTATCGTTTCTTTATCTGTATTCATTTCTTCCTTTTCTTTACGTTCATTGTGTTACTATGGCCAGCTTCAATGCTTGGAATGCTACTCAAACCTCTAGTTCGATGTCCAAAACAGAGGATAATTCATCCAGTCCATATTTTCTTCATGTTAATGAGAATCCGACGTTGGTTCTCGTATCTTCGGTTCTCACAGGACCGAACTATCACCAATGGCAACGAGCCATGAAAATGTCATTGCTTTCCAAAAACAAACTCAGTTTTGTTGATGGTTCTATTTTACAGCCGCCGCGCACTGATCCGTTGTTCATCCCTTGGGAAAGATGCAATAATCTGGTTATCTCCTGGCTTATTCATTCTGTTTCTTCTTCCATTGCACAGTCAATCATCTGGTTAGATTCCGCTTATGAAATATGGAATGATCTCAAAGCAAGATTTGCTCAGAGCAATTCTTTCCGTATTTGTGACCTTCAACTTGAAATTTACACTTGTCAACAAGGTAGTCTGTCCGTTCATGAGTATTTTACTAAACTAAAAATCTTATGGGATGAGTTACAAATCTTGCGTCCTCTCCCTTCTTGTTCTTGTTCTCCTCAGTGCTCTTGTGGGCTTTCCAAAAATATTAGAGATTTTCATGAACATGATCAAGTCATGGTCTTCATTAAAGGTTTAAATGAGTCGTATTCGACTGTGAAGTCACAGATCTTGTTAATGGATCCTTTGCCTTCTTTGAATAAAACATTCTCTTTGGTTATTCAGCAAGAACGTCCATTGATCCCTGATATTAATACTTTAGCTGTTAAAGGCTTCAATGCTACTGCACCTAAAAAGCACTTTAGCGGTTCCGTCCCACCAATTTGCATTCATTGTGGCAAGGAAGGTCATACCATCGACAGATGTTACAAGAAACATGGTTATCCTCCCAACATGAAGACTTCCAAGAAATTTACCAGTCGCCCTTATGCTAATGCTGTTGATGTCGATTCTCCTACTCCAGCTACAGATCATCATCCTTCTGCACCTACAGAAGAACCAGGTTCCAATTTTCAATTTACTAAAGATCAATATGATCAATTATTGCAATTGCTTCAGGGTCTTTCTTCTACCTCTCATCATGTGAATTCAGTGACTCTACCAGATTCTATACAGCCAACTTCTACTTCAGGTTTGCCTTCTTCGAATGATGAAATAATCTCTCATATCTCTTTAAATATTTCTTCTGTTCATAATTTTTCTTGCCACGAATGGATTGTTGATACCGGTGCTACAGATCATATAGCATGTTCTTTATCTTTTTTTCATTCCTATAGATCAGTTCATAATGTTTATGTCACTCTTCCGAACAAATGCAAGGTTCAGGTTACACATGTGGGTACTGTTCATTTAAATAGCCATCTGCAACTTTTTAATGTTTTATGTGTGCCTGAATTTACTTTCAATCTTGTTTCTGTTAGTAAGTTAGTTCGTGACCTATCTTGTTGTTTGATTGTTTTACCTTCTCATTGTGTAATTCAGAGTATCCAGCCATGGAGGATGATTGGGGTTGCTAAGCATTCTCATGGATTGTACAGATTCAATTCTAGTGTTGTTTTCAATGCTTCACCTACTGCTATTGCTAATTCTGTTTTCTGCAGTAAAGACACTACTTTACTTTGGCATGCTAGACTAGGCCATCTTCCTTTTTCTCGTTTAAGATCAATAGTTCCTTCTATTTCTCATCTTGAACCCTGCGATATTTGTCACATGTCCAGGCAAAAACGCTTGCCTTTTCCGATAAGTACTTCAGTTAGCAATGCTGTATTTGATCTTATTCATATTGATATTTGGGGTGAAAATTATGCTCCCACTTTTAAAGGCCATCGATATTTTCTTACTCTCATTGACGATTTTAGTAGATTTACTTGGGTTTTTTTAATGAAACACAAATCAGAGGCCAGATCTATTATGCAAAATTTTATCTCTTATGTTTCTACTCAATTTCATTCCACTGTTAAATGTATCAGAAGTGATAATGGCCAAGAGTTCAATGTTCCCGACTTTTATAACTCCAAAGGTATTATTCATCAACGGTCTTGCGTTAAAACTCCTCAACAAAATAGTGTTGTAGAACGCAAACATCAACATATTCTCAATGTCGCACGCGCTTTACGTTTTCATGCCAAGTTACCTATTTCCTTCTGGGGTGAGTGTATATTGCATGCCATTTACTTAATTAATCGTATTCCCACCCCTGTTCTTCATAACGTATCACCTTTTGAAATTTTATACTCTAAACCACCCACTTACACTAATTTACGTGTTTTTGGTTGTCTTGCTTTTGCCTCCAATCATTCCAATGTTAAAAATAAATTTGATTCCCGTAGTATTAAATCTGTTTTCTGTGGTTTTTCTCCAGGTGTTAAGGGTTATAAACTATATGATCTTGTTACTAAACAGTTATTTCTTTCGCGAGATGTCTCTTTTTATGAGCATATTTTTCCTTTCTCCATACTAACCTCTGATATGCAGCACTCTGATGGCTCCAGCACTAATAATTTCATTCTTCCTTCCTCTTCGGTTCAGTCCACCTATGATAGTCTTCCAATTGTTCCGGGTATATCAAATTTCCCAGTATCAGACGTTAATGTCTCTCCTTCTACTTCACCGATGGCAGATGGTACTATTTCCATGACTCAACCCGACATTCAGCTTCATGATATCGCTCCCACTCAACAACCACCTCCTACATCTTTGCGACGAAGCACCCGAACGAAGTCCCTGCCACAGTACCTAGCTGACTATCAGTGCATGGCCATTCGCCGAACCAGTCCTCATCAACTTTCTTATGTGTTTTCTTATTCCCATCTTACTCCTAAACATTATGCTTTTGCAGTTGCCGTGGATCAGGATCATGAGCCTCGTTCCTATGAACAAGCAGTCCAGATTGATGCTTGGAGACAAGCCATGCAGGCGGAACTTGATGCTCTTCAGCAGAATCACACTTGGGAGCTCGTCGATTTACCACCTGGGAAAAAGGCGATCGGTTGCAAATGGGTTTTTCGTATTAAGCGAAAGGCTGACGGTTCCATTGAACGTTATAAGGCTAGGCTTGTTGCTAAGGGTTATACCCAGCGAGAAGGTGTTGATTTTCTGGATACTTTTAGTCCGGTTGCTAAGATGACGACAATCCGATTGCTTCTTGCTTTAGCGGCGGTCAAAGGGTGGTATCTTCATCAATTAGACATCAATAACGCGTTCCTTCATGGTGATCTCGATGAAGAGGTATACATGCAACTTCCTCAGGGTTATGCAGGTAATCACAACAAAGTATGCCGCCTAGTTAAGTCCCTTTATGGTTTACGTCAAGCAAGTCGTCAATGGAACGCGAAACTGACTTCGGCCTTAATTCAATATGGGTTCACACAAGCCACATCTGATCAGACGTTATTCATTAAAAATGGCAGTGATGGTTTCATGGCCCTTTTGGTTTACGTCGATGATGTCATTTTGGCCAGTGATAATTTGCAGGCTATCCGTAGCATTAAACAACATTTGCATGATGCATTTACCATTAAAGATCTTGGTGAGCTAAAGTTTTTTCTTGGACTAGAAGTAGCCAGAACTGCGAGAGGCATCAATATTTGTCAAAAGAAGTACACTCTTGATTTGCTCGGGGCTACTCAATTTTTGGAGTCTAAACCTGTCTCTACGCCTATTCTGCCAGAAACTAAGCTCTCCAAAGATGGGGGTACGCCATTGGAGGATGTTTCATCTTACCGTATGTTAGTCGGTAAACTTCAGTATTTGACTACGACTCGACCTGATATTTCTTTTGCTGTTCAGCAGTTAGCGCAATTCCTTGATTCTCCTACGACGACTCACTTGGCTGCTGCGCACAGAGTTCTTCGTTATTTAAAAGGTTCTATTGGGCAAGGTCTTTTCTTTCCTTCTGACAGTAATCTTCAGCTCACAGCCTTCTCTGATTCTGATTGGGGTAATTGTCCAGACACTCGACGTTCTCTTACAGGGTATTGTGTATTTCTTGGTTCGTCTCTTATTTCTTGGAAAACAAAGAAACAAAACACTGTTAGTCGGAGTTCTTCGGAGGCTGAGTATCGAGCGCTAGCTACGACGACTTGTGAGGTGCAATGGTTACATTATCTTCTTGGTGAACTGCGGTTGTCTCCCACCGTTCCAACGCCAATATTTTGTGACAACCAATCTGCTTTATATTTGGCACAAAATCCTGTTTTTCATGAACGAACTAAACACATTGACATCGATTGTCATGTGGTTCGGGAAAAACTTCAATCCGGTGTCATTGTTTTACTTCCAGTTTCTTCCAGAAATCAACTTGCTGATTGCTTCACGAAAGGGCTTTCTTCATCAACTTTTATCGATTCTTTTCGCAAACTGGGAGTACATAATATCTACTCTCCAGTTTGAGGGGGGGTGTTAGAATTATCTATAATGTGGTTAGTTAGTTCAGTTAAGTTAGTTATTCATTCTTCATCTGTACAGTATAAATACACTTCATTCGGATGAAATAAAGTAGACTTTGATTCTCTCTTAAAGTGATTTTTCTGATATGAACTCTAAAAAATGAACAAAAGTGCATATGGTGCACAGCTGTGTACAAATATTAAAAAATATATTTAATTAATTTAAATTATAATATTTTGAGTAAATTTTAACCGTATGTATGAGTTCTTAAAATAGCAAAACAAAGTAATCATCTGTTTATTAAAGTTATTCCACCTAATAATAAAAAGGACGTAAATTTTACTACATTGTACAATTTTATAAACTTTAAATGATGGGAAAATGTAATTTTAAAAAATAAAAAATAATAAAATTTCTTACCATCTTTAGCAAAAGGCCAGAAAATCCAATAATGTAGATGTGACTCTGCAATTTTCAGAAAATTAAACAAAAGTGACACAACTAGAATAATATCGTAGTATGTGAGCAAATTAACTGAAAGAAGAGGTATGTGTCAGTAATTGTTCTCATTTTAGTGTAACTGTGATCATATGATCCTTTAAAATCTATGTTCAATCAATAATTTTTAAAAGTTGTATTAAGAGTCCTTATAATTGATACTCTCCAAAGTTTAAACTACATAATCCTCATTTGCAGGGTCTAATGGTTTCTAAGAATTTATGAGTAATTACAAATTTATGAAGAAAACATCTAAATTGTTAGGATGCAAATGTTTCTTTCACTAGCTATTATTAATTTTTTATCTGTCATTTTATTTTATTTCAACCACCTAAGACTAATCAATAGAATTCCTATTTTCATTTCCCATTTCCCATTTTCTGTTTCTAGTCGAAGTATATATTAAAGAAAAAAAAAACATAACTCCAAAATACTCACTATCATGCTGCCGTCGATCATAGTTTCCGCCTGAATTTTGGTGGAAGAGTTTAGATTAATCAGTGTGTGAATAACAAAATAGATGAAATCACACAAAGCGGAAGTGTACATATTTCATCAACTAACCCAATCTTCTCGTGCATTCTAGTAAATAATAATATAAAATCGAAGAGATCAATTTATAATTAAATATTATTAAAAGAAAATTTTTATTTGAATTTTTGAAATGTCTATCTTTGTTACTAAAGATTTTTTTTTTGTTAATTTGGTTCATAAAGTTTAGACTGTTAGCAAAACATGTCCATTTTATTCTTAAAGAAAAAAAATCTATTTCATAACATGTTATTATAATATGTATTTGTAAATTTATATGATTCGATTGCAAGTAAAACACATGAACATTTTATTATATTCTATCTTCTTACGAAAGAAATTGTATAAAAAAATTGACCACATGAACTCTTAACATAGAACAAATATAAAAATATGTATTTAATTAATTTAAATTATAATATTTTGAGTAAATTTTAACCGCATTAATTTTTAAAATAGCAAAACAAAGTAATCATTCCTTTATTAAAATGAGACATAAATTTTACTACATTTTACAATTTTATAAACTTTAAACTATGTGAAAATTTTATTTTTAAAAAAATAAAAATAAAAATAAAATTTCTTACCATCATTAGCAAAAATTTTTGCAGATAGCCAGAAGATCCAATAATTTAGAGGTGACCCTGCAATTTTCAGAAAATTAAATAAAAGTGACACAACTAGAATAATATCGTTGAACGTGAGCAAATGAACTGAAAGAAGAGGATTTGTCAGCAATTGTTCTCAGTTTAGTGTAACTGTGATTTTCATTTTTCAGATCATGAGAAGGAAAGAAAGACCGAAAATCTATTATTAATCATATTCGAATTCAATAAGAGTGCCCAAAACATCCAAAAATCATTTATTGTTACAGCCGATATAACACAACTCCTAAATACTCACCACTATTCTCGCCATCATTCCATTTATGATATTTTCCTGCATTGTAGTGATTAGATAAAGATTAATTAGTGTGAGCAGAACCAAATGTATACACATTTCGTCAACAAAATATCATATATGTATACATCACCACTTCCATGCTTACTAAGCCTCGTGTATAAGAAGCCGTAAATTCACGTCTTATTATTATGTTATATACTTGTATTAAAACATTGTATGAGTGATTGATGTAGTGTTGAAACTCAGTTTCATTTATTAATTTGAAGAAAACTAAAGTTTAATTGTTAATTAAAATATGTATTAATTATTAAATAATTTAAGAGAGAAGCATAGCTACTGTTTTTAACATATTCAAATATAGTGTTTACGGTAATTGGTACATATTATAATAGACAAAAATATTTATACTAAATAATTATTAATATTGAGATATATTGTTAAATTTTGTTTATATTAACTGAATCAGTTAGTACAAAAATAGATATTGAAATATAAATTAAAAAAGTTGAAAGGATAAATTGAAAAAATTATTTTTGTTTCATATTTATTAAAATAAAATAATATTATATTAATTTTAATAAATTTGGATATGAGGTTAAATTTAAAATATTTTTAATTCTAATTATAATAGAAAGCTAAAATTTTAATTATATAAAAATAAAAATATTATTTTATAATTTTAAAAGAATTACGAAAAGGTATACATTATTAATGGAAATTCAGGCAAATAATTTAGGAGAATTGTCCATTTATGTTTAACACAACTCCTAAATACTCACCACGATTGTCGTAATCAGACCATTCATGATATTTTCCTGCATTGTAGTGATAAGATAAAGATTAATTAGTGTGAGCAAAAACAAATTAAATGTATACACATTTCTTCAACAAAATATCATATAGGTATAGATCACCAGTTCCATGCTTACTGGGCCTCGTGTATAAAAATCTGTAAATTCACGACTTACTATTATGTTATATACTTGTATTAAAAAATTGTTTGAGTGATTGATGTAGTGTTGAATTAATTATTAAATAATTTAAGAGAGAAGCATAGCTGCTGTTTTTAACATATTTGAATATAATTTAGGAGAATTGTCCATTAATGTTTAACATTTTTGAATGGACAAAGTTAATAATTTAGGTGTGTATTTAGACGTCTCACCTATTTGATAAGCGTATGCGAAGCCACGCGCTAAAAACCTAATGACATTTTGTACAAAATGGATGAAGGAGATCAGAAAACCATGATGATCTGCACATGAAAAATATCAGATTGAATATACTTATAAAACTAAAATGAAACGAAATACATCAATTAGAATATATGCGTAAACAGAGGCAAAACTTGAAAAGAGAAAAGAAACATGTCAGTTTGCGGTTTTGTTACACTCGCAAGGTTTGAACCAATTAATACCTGATTTTCAACCGATCTTCCATCCAATTTCAAAGATAATTTTCATTTTTTCTCTTAAATAATAATATAAATAGATCATCTTTTTAAAAATTTTAAATCATAATTATTAAAAAAAGAACTTCCTTAATAGTTAGTATTTTGAAATTTCAAACAGAATTCACAAGAATAGTAATAGCTACAATTTGAAGTAATAATAAGCATGTGAGATAAAATAAAGAAGAGTGAAAGCGGAGAAGAGGATTAACATACATGGAGTAGGGACTTCACATAATTGGGGATCTCCTTCAAAGTTACAAGGATTATAAATGTCGTCATTATAGCAGCAAAAACGATGAAAAAAGAATTGGAAGCCAAACAACAGAGAATTATGGACGTCTTTATAAGTTAAGTTACTTTTATTACTTAGCAAACTCTCCTCATCTAACATCGGCAAACGCATCGTCATCTCTACACGACATGAATCCTCTATAATACTGTAGGATAGACACCGACGATTATATAGGAATATTCTCCTTTTGAAGAATGAGAGGAAGAATAATTATAATGCGTTCCATTAACGCAAGATGAACTATCTACATATTGCACACGATTATAATCATCCAATAGAGCATTGTGATGTATAACATCCTGTGCCACAGGATTCACACATCGTACGAAAACCAAATCCTCAGCATATTCGAAAGACAACCCAGACATAAACAAAGGACGTAATAGATTCCAGGTTAGAGGATGGCGAGGAAGTGAGGAGCAGTTGTCCTTTTGGACACCGGTGTCCACAACTCGAATACTAAAACTTGTGTAATTGATTTCGCGCACGTAATATTTTGCAGAAGAAAACAAGTACAGCACGATTTTCTGATTGTCTTCGCAGTCAAGTTCAAAGGATTTGTAACCGCAACTTTCAGGATCTGTTCTCAAGCGAAACGGTAATCTAATAGATATATCTCCACAAGAAGAATTGCAGTCGTTCCTGCTCGCAGTACAACTATGGTGTCCTAACAGTAGGAAGACCTCAAGAACAACTACTGCTACTGGTAGGAGATAACTATTACAATTCTTCATTGTGACAGTCAAAGAGAATGGGGCTATTTTGAACGAATTGTAAGCTTTGGAGAACGAGAAGCATTCATTTGCTTATCTATACAGGGAGAAGAGCCGGCCAAAGTAGAATTTTTAGTTGGATTGGAATTACTTGTGAAGAAGAATGATCCCAAGTCGTCTAATAAAACAGAAAAGTCGATGATATTTTATTTTCTTGACCCTTT
Organism: Erythroxylum minutifolium; assembly: GCA_027123815.1. NCBI lineage: Eukaryota > Viridiplantae > Streptophyta > Magnoliopsida > Malpighiales > Erythroxylaceae > Erythroxylum > Erythroxylum minutifolium. Next base: position 10,242 of record JAOTJB010346598.1, read on the forward strand.
CCTCTTTTGAGTTGAGCCACAGATGTCTTTTTCAGGGCTGGATAACTACTTTACTTATTTGACGGTGTAAGTATTCATTTTCCAAGGGAAGCAGAACGCATTTTCCTTGATGTGCAATCATTCATCCCACTTGATGACCTATTAATGTAGAAGACGATTCGTAAGGATGGATGGAATTATCATTTATGATCTTTATCAAAGTTTTAAATTACTAATCACATTTTAGTTATGATTAAGATAATTGTAAATTAAATAAATATAATTATAATTTTATATAAAGTAATTGCTATAAATCACAATAATATTTAAACATTTATGCAATTATAATTACAATCTTGCTTCGAATCTTATTCGATAATTTAATTTAAATATAGAAGAAACTGCAAATATAAGAAATATAAAAATTAACAATTAAGTATTAATATTTATCAAGTATGATGGTTTGTTTCTAAATTTTGTTAAATTAGATCTAATTATTTAATAAAATTGTATTACACATAATTTATTCTAAATTCTTTTGAATTTAATTTAATAATTTTATAATATTTTATATTAAATATTAAATATAATTCTTAAAAATTAGACAAGAGTTAAAATATCAGCACAGACGAGAATGGGCTGACTCTCAATTCTAAATTAAGGTATTTTTAATAAATCGACCTATGGGTTAAATCAGGCTCAGTATAATTTGAGACTTAAATTTTTAAGTAAAATGACATCGTTTTGTTTAGAAGAGTTAAGTTTCAGGAAAGTCTAAAATTGGGCAACCAAAGCTTGTACTTAATTGAAAAAAGACATTTTATACTTTTAATTTTAAAAATTATTTAAAAAGAAATTAACGAGATCTACCTATTGTCATCCCTAAGTTTTAGAGAGATGTTAGAGCATCTTCTCGTCAATTGGTAAGTTCGTATTTTACTTACACAATTGGTAAGTTCATAATTCTTTTTTTCCATTTTTCTCAGCTCTCTTCTCTTACAAGTTTGGGAGAAACTCCTCTTCTCCAACATTAAATTACCTGTAACTTGGTATAATTGGATTAGCTATTATCTATCAATTGGAAGTCTTGTTGACGAGAAGATGCTCTAACATCTCTCTAAAACTTAGGGATGACAATAGGCCGATTTCGTTAATTTCTTTTGAAATAATTTTTAAAATTAAAAGTATTAAACGTCTTTTTTCAATTAAGTATAAGCTTTGGTTGCCCCATTTTAGATTTTCCTGAAACTTAATTCTTCTAAATAAAACGATGTCATTTTATTTAAAAATTTAAGTCTCAAATTAGACTGAGCCTGATTTAACGCATAGGTCGACCTATTAAAAATACCTTAATTTAGACTTGAGAGCCAGCCCATTCTTGTCTCTGCTAAAACCCTATATGATCCTTTACTGAAAAAAGAAGCCCGCCCTATCATCTTATATGCCGCTTGATATTCTAGTTAGGAAGTTACCGCTAAACGTAACTAACGGCATCATTTTATATCATCTTATAGTTGCTGAGGATTTGCAGACTTCTCTAAAGACTCAAAACTTGGGATTAACGGAGGGTATTGAGTTAGTGAACTGTATGATTAAAAGATTTTGTTGAAACCAGAGATGGCAGGATATATTTTACAAGTACCCTTCTTCTCATTTGCAGGAAATTTCCTCCCTTGAAAAACCTGGCACCAACTTTCATAACTTGACCGTGACGTGATTTTAGCAATGAAATTAATATAACACTCATTTTTTATTGCAATGGGGCCTGGAATTTCAGTCTAGGTCACCACCTCTCTAATTTTTCCAGCAATCTGATCGAAATTTCCAACCACATGCAACTTGACCTGCAAATTCAAAGTCTAAATGACAATAACTCAATGACAA
>JAOTJB010346699.1:0-12094 GCA_027123815.1 Erythroxylum minutifolium
TCCAGATTTTGAGGATGACCTAGTTAGGAGTTTGCATTGTTTTTGGCATAGTACCTGTATTAGGATTTCCATATGTACAGACTGTACACTGATGTATATACTGATGTTTTGGAGTAATGAAAAGAGAAATTTGGTTTTAAAAAAATCTTGTGATTTACATTACTGGTTCTTATTCTTTTAATGCATGTGATGCCATGTGGAGTACTGTAGTGATTGCACGTAGCGCTCCGTTATCTTAGGATATGTGTCGGAATAACCTACGGGCGTCCCGATGCGCACCCTAGGGTATTGGGGTGTTACATAGATTTTATTGCATTTGTTCACTGATAGTATGAAGACTTTACTACTTTGATGTTTTATATACTCGTGTTAATGTAAGTTGATGTAGGTTTAGGTTTGGAGCTATAAATTTTTTCTCTGGTCATAGTGATAAATACTTCATATATTTTACTTTAAACTGGGATTAATGATATGGATTTAGCACATAAACTATCGAGATTCATGATTGTTTGGTTCCATCAAGGTTACCAATTTTTGAAGTATGTTCTTTTAAGTTGATGCTTTGGTTAGTGAAGTGTGGTGCTTTGCTTATCTGCAATTCTGAGTTTAGAAATTCTAAGTTTGTATTTGAGGTTGATACGCTTGAATGGTTGAAAACCTATTGACCATATTCAATCTCAAACAGAAACTTGGAATATGTAGCAAAGACAAACATCAAATCTACAGCTTCCTCTATCTTCATTTTGGCATAGGACGATACTCTTCAATTTGCTGCAATACCCATTTTGTAATTTCATCTCTGCAATGTTAACAAATTATGTTACTATCAACTCATTTTCTCTATTTTCTGTATTAAATATTTTGATTTGGCATAGTTCATATCTGCACACACTACATTCATTTCCCTTAGTCATCTCAAAACCTAGAGTAAACCTAGAGTAATGAAATAATAAGACAATTGAAATAGTTTTCAAATTGTAGTTGCAACGTTGGTGGTTTTCTTCATCTTATGGTTGTTTTCGGTATGTTATAGCTGTAGTCTTATACTGTCCACAATTATAGTACTAGCTACTAAAATATAAATGAGATACAGTGCAAACAGAAGCATAACTTATTCTATTGTAGTAATATGTTTCATTTGGACTCTATTTACAAAGAAGAAGAGAGCTGGATAACCCTGAATTTTGTACTTGTAGGCCAACATTATTTCAATAACAACATCAACCTTGGCAATCACTACTTCACCATTAAGGATTATGTGTTAGTTAATTAGGTGTTTAGGAATAGTCCTATTATGATCCAAGAAAATGAAAATATAGCAGATCCGATTAGATTGCCTTTTTATGAATTTGATTTGATTATGGGTATGAATTGGTTGTCTAAACATCAGCCGATGGTTGATTGTAACACTAAGACAGTCGTGCTTAGGAAGCTTCATCAACCTAAAATAGTATTGCATGGCATCTGCTTTAGTTCTTTAGCTAATATGGTATTTGTTATGCAAAACCGAAAGCTCCTCAGGAAGGGATGTGAAGCTTATCTAGCTTTTGTGTTTGATTCTAAGAAGGAGGGTGGTAAATTGCTAGATATTCCGGTGGTGAATGAATTTTCAGATGTATTTCCTGAGGAATTACCTAGACTCCCTCCTGAAAGGGAAGTGGAGTTGTCTATTAAGGTTGTATCTGGAACTACTCTTATATCTAAAGCACTATACAGAATGGTTCCTACTGAATTGAAAAAGTTGAAGGTGCAATTACAAGAGCTTCCGGATAAAGGATTCATTCAACTCAATGTCTCACCATGGGGGGCACCAGTCTTGTTTATTAAGAAGAAGGATGGTACACTACGGATGTGCATCGATTACAGGCTATTGAATAGAGTCATAGTGAAGAAGAAGTATCCGTTGCCAAGGATTAAAGACCTGTTTTATCAGTTGAAAGATGCAGGAGTGTTTTCAAGATAGATCAACAATCGAGGTACTATCAACTTCGAGTAAAGGATGTGGATGTACCAAAGACTGCATTTAGGACTCGTTATGGACATTATGAATTCTTGGTAATGCCATTCGGCTTAACTAATGCTCCAGCAGCATTTATGGATATGATGAATAGTGTATTCAAGCCTTATTTTGACCAGTTTGTTGTAGTGTTTATAGATGATATCCTGGCCTATTCTAAAAATGAACATGACCATACTAAGCATCTCCGAATTATGTTATAGACCCTGTAGGAAAAACAGTTGTATCCTAAGTTGAGCAAGTGTGATTTCTGGCTTCAAGAGGTATCTTTTCTAAGCCATGTTGTCTCTTCTTAAGGGATTAGAGTTGATCTTAGTAAGATAGAAGCAATTGTTAACTGGAAGCCACCACGAAATGTGACATAAGTGAGAAGTTTTCTAGGTTTGGCTGGTTATTATCGTCAGTTTGTCAAGGGGTTCTCGGTGATAGCATCCCCTTTAACTAAACTATTACGGAAAGGAGTGAAGTGTGAATGGTCTGATAGATGTCAAAATAGTTTTGATCTACTGAAAAGTATGCTTACTGAAGCTCCTATATTGGCTCAACTTACTTCTAGTAAGGAGTATATTATATTTAATGATGCATCTAAAAATGGTTTGGGTTGTGTTTTGATGCAGGATGGAAAGGTAGCTGCTTATGCCTCTTGGCAACTAAAGCCACATGAACAAAATTACCCTACACATGATCTGGAGCTCATAGTAGTAGTGTTTGCCTTGAAAATTTGGCAGCACTACTTGTATGGTGAAAGGTGTAGAATTTTCACAGATCATAAGAGTCTAAAGTATCTACTTACCCAGAAAGAACTTAATCTGAGACAATGGCGTTAGTTGGAACTATTTAAAGACTATGATTGTATTGTTGACTACCATCTAGGTAAGGCTAATGTCGGGGTTGATGTCTTAAGTCAGAAGATCATTTCATCATTATCAATGAAGCAGAGTGAATGGGGACTTGCATCTAATGGAGCTTTAATAGCTCAGTCGAAAGCTAGGTCTACTTTGAAAGAAGAGATTTGTGATGCTCAGAAAGCTGATGATAAGTTGCAACAACTTATCTTTGCTACTGAGGAAGGTAAACGGCCTGATTTTTCTGTGAAAAGAAATGGCGAATTGTATTATAAAGATCGTTTGTGTGTGCCGGCTAATGATGAACTGAAGAAAAAGCTACTATTTGAAGCCCATAATATTGTTTTTATAATGCATCATGGTGGAAATAAGATGTATCAAGATCTGAAGCAGCATTATTAATGGTCAGGAATGAAACGAGATGTTGTACATTATGTATCCAAATGTTTGACATGTCAGTAAGTTAAAGCTGAACATCAAGCTCCATCTGGTTTGTTGCATCCTATTTTTATTCCCCAATGGAAATGGGATAACATTACTATGGATTTTGTCACAGGACTTTCTTATACCCAAAGGAAGTATGACGCTGTATGGGTGATTGTAGATAAGTTTACTAAGTCTACTTACTTTCGGCCTGTCCGTCCTGATTATTCGTTAGATAAGCTTATAGACCTGTATGTGAATGAAATAGTGAGGTTATATGGAATATCGTTGTCTATTATTTCTGATTATGATCCTCGATTTACTTCGAGATTTTGGAAAAGTCTACAAAGAGCTTTAGGTACTCAAGTTAAGTTCAGCACTACTTTCCATCCCTAAACAGGTGGACAATCTGAGCAGGTTATCTAGATATTAGAAGATATACTTCGGGGTTATGTGTTGGAATTCTTAGGAAGTTGGGATAACTATCTTGCGCTGATGGAGTTTACTTATAACAACAGTTATCATACTAGCATTAGCATGGCGCCTTATGAAGCTTTATATGGTAGGAAGTGTAGAACTCCATTATGTTAGATAGAATTGTGTGAGAACAAAATGATTGGGACTGAAATTGTGAAAGATACTAAATAGAAAGTTCAAGTTATCCAATAAAGGTTGAAAGATGCCAGTGATAGGCAGAAGTCCTATGCTGATCTAAAAAGGAAAGATATTGAGTATCAGGTAGGTGATAAGGCATTTTTGAAAGTATCGCCTTGGAAACACATACTTCAGTTTGGGGAGAAAGGTAAGCTCAGTCCATATTATATTGGTCCTTATGAGATTTTGAAGAGAGTCAGACCAGTAGCTTATCAATTAGCTCTTCCTGGAGAGTTGGCTAAGTTACATGATGTGTTTCATGTTTCAATGTTGAGAAACTATCAGTCTGATTATACACATAAGATTCCTATACAAGAAATTCAAATACAACCGGATTTAACATATGAAGAAGGGTCTGTGTCTATTTTAGACAAAGAAGTCCGAAAACTCAGGAATAAGCAAATACCTGTCGTAAAAGTACTTTGACTACACCATAGAATCAAGGAAGCAACATGGGAACCAAAAGAGACTATGAGGGCCCAATATCCTCAATTATTTTGATCAAGTATGAACTTCGAGGACGAAATTCTTTTAAGGGAGAGAAAATTATAAGGCCCTAAATTATACCCTAGTTGGAATGTTACGTTGAAAATGTAAGATAGGTGTAAAAAAATTGTGATAAGAGTGAGGATTGCATATGACTTGAATTTTAGTTTAATGAATTATACTTAGTGAATTGGAAATAATTGTCACCATTAGAGAATTAAGGTGTTAATGTTGGGCCCGGGTCTTGGAACATATGTCATGGTTACATTACGCAAGGTTTGGGTGGAGATTAAGTGAAAAGAAGGCTTGTAAATACTTAAAAACCTAAGTTCATATTGATTTTAGCAAGTTCAATTTGTCATGATCGTGCACCCCTATATGACACTCAAACTTTTAAGAATCATATCTCTTGATTTCGATGTCCAAAAATTACAAACTTTATACCATTAGAAAGTTATGCGAATAAGCGACAACTTTAATGAAGTCAACTTTGTCAAATTAGGCCTACATCAATATAGTTTATTCATTTTAATTTAGAGATAAGTGGACTAATTACTTGGTGACAAAAGCAGCATTTTATGTGGATAGGTGGCAGCTCCTAAATGGGACAAGTTAAAAACATGCGTGAAGACACATGTTGTTTCCATTTGTTGACACCTAGTATTGAAGGAGAGGAGTTTCTATTGGAGTTTTTGTTTTGGCTTATTCTTCACCTTTTTATTCTCTCTCCACCGAAACTCTCTCACTCACACCTCCTAGAATTTTTTCTTGCTTTTTGGATCATCATCGTCACTTGAAGTATTTGCATAAGACTGCATCAAGGAAGCTAGATCCTACTATTTTCTATGTTGTTGTCCTCTTGGTCATCTTAATCTTGGAATTGTGATGTTTGCTTGAAATGCTAGAGTGGCTTGATCATTGAAGTAGGAAATTGAGTTAAAGAAGGTATGGGAATACTAATCTTGATTGCATGTTATCATATGAATTATTTGATGTTTGATTGAATAGAATATTTATTATTGAGGTCTGCACATGAAATTGATGTGTAATTGGGGTATGAATAAGGTGCAATTGTAGTGAAAAGGATGAACCTTGGAGTAAGGGCGTTCAGGGTGTAAGATGTGAATGAATTATACTGGTTTCACTAAACAGTCATCGGTATTTAGGCTATAACTTGACCTGTAGATATCTAAATTAGGTGATTTTCATAGTGGATTAAACTAAACACATATACCTACAACTTTCATGAAGGAATGGAATTTTTGGCTCTGTCCTGAAGCATTTTGGAATTTAGCCTAAATTTGAAATTAGGATTCTGTCATTGGTTGGGAATAGCCTGTAGTAATTTGGGGATAACTTTAGAAATAATGAACCAAATTGTATTAACTTTAGTTCATTAGAAACTTAAGACATATAGAAACATTTTTGTACAAGAACATATTGCCCACAAATCTCATTTTCTATATCAAAATGGCTATACAAATCAGACCCGAAACCTGTCCTAAGAAAATCTGAAACAAAAACAAAAGAAAATACTAAACTTGGTTGTTTAATTGTTGACATATATAGGGTTAGGACTTTTAACAATGGTTTATGTAAACTTAATTGGGATTAAAAAAGAACCTAGATGATGTTAGATTAATAGAGTAAAAGGTAATTGAGTTATGGTTTATTAATGGAGATCATAATATAAATGATGTATGGTTTAATAATGATGAACATAATGTTAAATTGCTTGGTGTGATCATGAATGAATGAGTTCTTAAGGATTATGTATTACGAATTGGATATGGATGATTGCGAATTGGGAATTTCTGTGATAATATTATGACATTACTGGACCATCAGTTGTCCGAGGAGTTTCATAGCTGGGATTGTATTAAAAGTGCTTGCTAATTATGTGCATATACTTAATGTGTGATGACTCAACACTCTGGTGTTTTTTAATTTTAGACAATTCTGTGTCTTTTATTTCAGAGAATTAAGTGTCTTCTATTTTAGATACCAAATATGGTATCTTCTGTACTAGTTCCGTTACCCACTTCTGTAAAAAGGATCAGTAGTCTAACTTGTTTTGTATTCTGTTACATGTTCAATTTAAAATTTTGATTTGATATAAGATAAACTCTGAATTGATACAAAACAAAGTTTGTTATAATACAATTCATATTCTAATCTGAAAGGTTTATACCCTATTTTGATAATCAGTTCTGACATCTGTACAATTTGTTTTGATACTTAAATGATTGGCACTAGCATAAGAAATGTTCTCTAGTGATAGATCATATTCTGTTATGAAATCCATTATGTTTGAATTGTTCTTTAATATGAACCTTTAATGTTTGCTTATGATATAATTTGCTTCAATATATGTGGATGTTAGTTGATTGTTAAACAGTTGGTAGTTTATGTATGGTTTAGTTATTCCCCACTAAGCTTTATGCTTAGCACGGTGGTTTTGCCCTGTTTAGGTTTTGTTAAGAAGACTTAAGACTGGGACGATGTCAACTGTAGTGGCCAAGAAGATTGGGTTTTGTTTTAAAAGAATGTATATTTGAGTTTGTTTTTGAGTTGTATTTGATAAATGAGACAGTTTGTATTTTATTTGAAGGTTTGTAATAACTATAATACAAGATGGATTGGGATTTAAGACATGTTTATGATTAGTACATTATGTATAATGTATTTTATTTATAACTCAACTTGTAATGAAATATAATATATGTTTGCCTAAGTTACTTTTAAGGATGATTTAGAATGTCGTGGTTTGTTTGTACTATTTTGTGTGGCATCCATATATTCTCCTAGGGGGTTTGTAGGTGTTACATCTTTGTGATATATGTTTACCTGAATTGCTTTTAAGGATGATTTAGAATGCTTTAGTTTGTTTGTACTGTTTTGTATGGCATCCATATATTCTCCCAGGGGGTCTGTGGGTGTTACTCTTTGTCATTAAATTTTTATTATTATAGAAATAGATCTTTGTAAATTAATGTTTGTGGCTGACTAAAAGGAAGATATCTCTAAGAGAAAGAAGGGAGATATGCCACTGATATTTATGTAGATCCATAATTATAAGCCTATTTCTCTTAACACCAACAATGATCCAATATAGAAAGCCCCCACTCTATAAGTCCTGTATCAAACCAATAACTTCTAGTAGTACGATGATAAATGATAAGGGTACGAAGCTTGAATTCAAGGTTTTCATTAGTAGATGGGATGTTAGACACAAGTATTCAGTTTTCAAGAAGGCCATAGTCATCATACAATTCTGTCGAGGTATGATCTGACAAGGGTATCAGAAGGCCTTGGAGAAGAACTCTACAAAGGTATGACATAGATAGACAGGGGCCAACCTTATGAGGTTAATTAAATATTTTTATCTCTACTTAATTTGTTTTATATTCAGGTGTTATTGAAACTAATATTTTATAGTGTAGCTACTCATAGTGATTGATATGTACAATAAGTATTTTTAAAGGAAGAATTATAGGCTTTGCCAAGAAGGTATGACCAACGCTTATGACAAGAGCATGAAGGGTTTAAAATAAGACATAAAAGGCTATATTGAGAAAATAAAATGTTTTTATTTAAAGGTTCACAATCTAACGATAAATTATAAAAGACTAGAGACTAAATCCTAATATTAGAATGAGTATCTCATAGGAAAGGAGCATAAGAAGAATGTGTATTGCAATTTCCAAAAGATCAAGTCCTTCAAGACTTAGAATTATAACATTACAATCATATCCTTCATTGAGAGCTTTAACAAATGCCAAAGAGTTGTTCAAGTCTAAGCCCTCAAACTTGTCTATTGATAACCTGAATGTCAGTAACTTATATGCTCTCGAGGTTGCCCTAGGCATAAATCTACAATTAGGTCTATATTGAATAACAATGATGATATTCTAAAGGAATTAGGTGTGGATCTTCCTATATAAAGCTTTGAAAAATCTCTCTCTATTACTAGGATCAATCCTCTAATAGTTCTTTGATAGGTTAGTGATCAGTCCTTATAAGGATAAGGATGTGGGACTTATTAAATGATTTCTTAATGTAGTTAGTGAATGTTCCAGAGGTACACCTTTTGGTGTTCTTATAGGTGCTCATGTCGATATTTTAAAATTTTGTTTTCTTTATTTCTTTTTTATACTTTCAGCCTTTTGGTCTAGCTTATTAATGCAAGCCATTTCTTGCTTATGTTTTGAACATTCTCCTTTTTCTCTATATGTATGCATTTCTCTTGCTTAAGCAAAATACATAATCTTTGTAACGTCCCAATATCCCATGTTAGGGGCTAAGACCATGGAATAGTGTATAGTGAGCAATTAGAAGTGCATTTCATGCATCATCTGGCATATTTCAATATGTGAATTATATTGAAATTAATGAAATAATTGTACATGCATTCATTGACATTTTTCGGGTATAATTGAGTTATAAAATGAAATTAAAATATAAATTATGGTTTTTTTATGTGTTGAAAATTGATTTGGAGACTATTAATATTTTTTAGTGAATTTGAGGAAATTTCTGAAAATTTGGGGTATTTTTGGACTAGAAAAAATAATAATAAATTATGGACCAATTATAGTGTGACATGTGGACTGATAAAATTGATGACAAATAGATTACATATATGGTGACACGTGGCAATAAATTGTTAAGACACCGAGTCATGTGTTTTTGTAAGGAGAAAGAATTTTACAGCTCTCTTGTTTTTGCTTGGAAAAGCACTGTTGATGATCCTGTATACTGGAAAATTAGGTTTCAAGGGATTTTGAAGAGTTGGAGTTTAAACTAGTAAGTATTTGATGAGGTTATGATACAGGTTATGATACAGAAATGATTTAAATGAAGTGTAAGAATTGATGAAGATGGAAGAAACAAAGTGTAGAAAAGTTTGTAATTTGCGTGAATGATATACGATTTTTGATATTAAAGTTTAAATGGATTGTTGAATTGTTTGTGTTGAGAAAGGTTGTAAAGTTGTTAATTACAGAAAGATGTGAAAAATAGGGTATAGATTCTATTAAGAATTGTTGAAAACCAAATTGTAGTAGAGAGAGGAAGAAGAAGGTGAAGGTTTGCGTGTCTGATTTTGGTGTTTAGAGTCTGCATATGCACTAGTGTCTTTTTATTGAACAGCTTTGAGTATTTTGGCTATATTTTGATCTGTATATTTCCAAATGAGTTGATTCTTAATTCATATTAAATAGAGACATAAGGCTACATTTTTCATGGAGGAATTGAATTTGAAATCTGTCTTTAAGTGTCTTGAAATTTTGCTTGAAGTTGAGAGTTGTGTTTTGTTGCGACCAGAGTCGCCAGTGTAAAGAGCTTAAAGCTCATACTGTGATCAGAGGCTCAGGCTGAATTGTGAAAGTACCCAGTATCCACTAAAGGATATGGGATATTATCTGATACAACTCAGTATCCACGAGGGATATGGGTTAGTAAAAAGGCACTTGGTCATAACATCAACAATAATAAGTGAAAGTGAGTCTCACGAGCATTGCATATACATTGTAATACGTGTGTTTAATTGATTACAATGTATTGGTGTCTTATATTTGAATGAGAATGTGATCTGTGATATATGATGCTATATGTAAAATGCAAGGATGTGAATTATATGTTACGTGTAGTGATGTGTTGTATGAATTAAGTGAACCATCGATGATGGTTACCTCATTGAGTTCGCAAAACTCACCCAAAATTGCACGTTGACATTTCAGGACCGAGAGAGGACATTAGCTATTGAGAGACCCCACAAGAAGCGTAATTTTTGTACTTTTGTGAAAAGGAAATAACTTAAAGGTCGGTCAATTGAGATTAAAGGAGTAATTAGTAATTTTGTTCAATTCCTCTTTCAAGTAATATGTTATGTATAGGGGTTTTGACATTGTATATATTCAGATGGTTTTGTAAAGCTATAATGTAAGTTTGATTTTTATACAATGAAAAGAGGATTGCAATTTGTTTTTTTAAATATATTTGGTGACTTTTATGTATACTAGTTGATGCCATGACTAAGTTGGATAAGTTGCCATTTTATAATGTGAAGGTGAGATAGTTAACACGCCATTATATAGTAGAATGTCCACATGGTGTTTCGGTATGTAATTTATGGTAGTGGGGTGTTATATTTTGGTATCAGAGCATGGTTGGCATCTATAGGGATATGTAGGAATGTTAGGTATGAAATGTTGTGACAATTTTGGATGGTAATCGAAGTTATTGTGTCTTATAGGTTATCAGACGTAGGCAATCAAATGGAACACTCAGCTGATCTAGGATTGAAAAGAGCCAGCAGAGAGTCTTCTATGCCTCGACTAGATGTGATGCCTCTAAGAATTTTCGAGAAATGGGAAAGGAGATGTGATATACTGCAAAAACAGGGGGCTGTGGACTTCTACAGAAGTGCAGACCCTGCAGTGGCCGATGAATGGTTAGAGAGAACTGAAAGAGTATTAGATCAAATGGACTGTGAGGTAGATGAGAGATTTGATTATGCGGTCTCACTACTGCAAGGTCCAGCATATCAGTGGTGGAAGACTGTTCCAGGCAGTGCCACCAAGTCTTGCAATCTGAATTGGGGAGACTTTTTGAGGGCTTTAAAGGAGAATTACATGCCCAAGATCTACTTAGACTGAAAGATGAAGGAATTTCTAGATCTGAAATAAGGCAGAATGTCTGTAGTAGAGTATGAGATCAGGTTCAATGAATTGTTGGGGTATGCTACTACTTTGATTCCTATAGAAGAAGACAAGTGTAGGAGATTTGAAGATGGGTTGAATATGGAGATTAGAACAAGGTTAGCAATTACTAATCTAAGTAGCTTTACTGAGTTGAGGGCTGCCTCGATTAGAATTAAGCAATTACTGAGAGAGGAATAAGTAGAGTCGAGACAAGGGTCTAGAATGAAAAGACCCAGTGAAATTCAGAGTGGTTCGGGTAGAAGATTTAACAAGCAGTAGAACCAACTTTCTAGACCACCGACTGGATCAAGACAGTCGGGATTCAGACAAAGGGGTGGCTTTGTATAGTCTTGCAGTGGAAAAGATACAATACAACGCCAATTTCCCCCTTATGAGCATTGTAGGAAGAAGCACGGTGGTGAGTGCTGGACTTTATCAGATGCATGTTTTTGATATGGCTCTTTAGAGCATAGAATTAGAGATTGTCTTGTTATTACTGGAGCCCAGTCTGGTATGAGAGGGGATATGTAAGTGAAGATACTGTCCAGTAGAGCTGAGCTAGTAGAGTTAGACACAGAGGCCGAGGCAAAGGCAGAGGCAGAGTAAGTTCTGGAAGTCCTTCTGTCAGGATTGAGGTTTGGAGCAACAGACCCCAGTCTCAGGCTCGAGTATACGCTATGACCAGACATGAGGCTCAGGACTCTCTAGATGTCGTTGCAGGTGCGTTGCTTTTCTTTAATTATGAAGCATTTGCATTGCTAGATCCTGGATCTACGTATTTATTTATTACATCACATCTGGCATGTAAGTTGCATTAGAGAGCAATTAAAACGTGGATTGGAGGTGAGTACACCGATAGGTGGTACCACCATGATTGGAGAAGTTTGCAAAAGGTGTTTGATTAGAGCTGATCAGGAAGAATTGGAAGCAGACTTGATTATATTACAGCTAAGAGAGATAGATGT
>JAOTJB010346751.1:0-12093 GCA_027123815.1 Erythroxylum minutifolium
ATTATTATTATTATTATTATTATTATTATTATTATTATTATTATTATTATTATTATTATTATTATTATTATTATTTTGTTGCTGTTGTTGTTGTTGTTATTGTTATTTTCTTGTTTTCTCTTTTCGTCATCTTCTTCTTCTTCTTGTAGATCAATTAGAAATATCCTCTCTATTAACTATTGGACATGTCCTGACTTTATGTCTCCTGACCTTATGTTTTTGCAAGATTTATATTGGGTGTTGTTGTTGTATTCTTTTATTTATTTTTAATTTTTAATTTTTTATCCATTTGTAATTTTGACTTTATATGTTTGACACTTGGTGTATGAAAATAAGCAAAACCCTTTTTCCTTGTTAAAGAAGATCTAAATTTTGAAAAGAATCTTCTTTGGATGCTCAAGAAAAATGGAAAAGAAATTAACCCACGTAATCTAACAACTTAATACAATGGAAGGAGAGCATATAACGATGTTGGACTATGTGAAGCCATCACTTTACATATGTATTCCAACATTGCTAGACCAAAAATTATAGTGAATAATTGTGAAATTAAATTGAATATCATCCAGATGTTACATTAAATCATGTAGCTTGATTGCAGATGGGGATCTCAATACACATATCGCTAACCTTTTAGAGATATATGACATGTTCAAGAATAATGAGGTGACTATTGATGCTATATAGTTAAATTTATTATTTTTCATTTAAGAGTTGAGGATATCATTAATTGAATTCATTTAGAAGAAACCTTTTTATGCCAAGTACTTTCTACCAACTAAAATTAAAGTTGAGAAATGACATCTCTACCTATAGGTAACATGATGATGAGATACTCTATAAGTCATAGAGGAGATATAAAGCTGTAAATTTGAGAAACATATTTATATTTACAGGCAGCTTGATAATAAGATACTCTATAAGTGATAATATACCTATATGGTTGTAAGTTTAGACATTCTACAATGGTCTAGATTATGCAACAAAGCACATAGTTGATGTATTTATTAGGGGGGACCTTGAATAGCAAAACTCCTAATGTCATTTTAGACTTAGTTAAAGAGATCATGATGAACAATTATCACCAAAAATTAAGTAAGGCAACAATAAGTAGATTAATAGGTGTATACAAAGTGGATGTAGTCACAATATTAGTAGCTCAAGTTAAGTATTATTACGAAAAATTGATAGCCTAAGTGGAGTGTAATCAACTCAAGCATTATGCTGTAAGTCGTGTGGGGAAGTACATACTAGCATTGATTGCCAAGTTAGTAGTCCCTTTATCAAGTCAATTAAACACGATGACTATTTAGGGAATAACTAATAACAATGAGATAATCCTTATAGAAGCATATATAATCTGAGGTGATGAAATCATCCAAACTTTAGTTGGAGCAAGCAAATAGGTAACACAAATTCTAGACTAAGTAAAACCCTAGATTCTACAAAAACCTTAACATAGAAAAAAGAAAACTAATTTAACAGTTAGTTATTAAGAATCTAGCTCATATAATTTCTTAGAGTTTTGAGAGGTTAGAGTTGAAAGTGAATTAATTAGTAACTTCAAATAAAAATTTATAAGTTCAAATTAGATATTTGTCCAATTATATCAACTTAAGGGGTAGGGATCCTTTCCAAGTAAGATGGAAGCAAACCCAAAGTAGTGGGTAATGGCAATCAATGTATAGAGTGATAAGGAATGGTATAGGATAAGAAAGACAAGAAAGTTGAAGGAAAAGATGACATGTTTAGTTATACAGATGATTAAAAAAAACCATTCCTTCTTTGATAGTTTTTGTTATGTACAGTGATACAGTAAATAATAAAGTTCATAATTTGTTGTAGGAAATCATTAAGAAAGGTTCACTGTAGAATAACATCAAGTAAGGAAGGTATGACAATAATGAAGATGATTGGGTGGTATGGATGCATATAAAGGCATGAGAAGAAGAAAGTTCTTAGCAAAAGGACTAAGACCTTCATATGGCACTTATATAACTCCAAAAGAAAGGGGACACAAGTTGGTTGACTTATATTATAACAAATACAAAGGAAGCAGTCCAACTAGATGACTGTAAAGAAGCACTTGTTAGGAGGCAACCTAACTAAATTTAATTTTTCATCTTTAAATTTTCAATTAGCTACTTTCAGTTAGGAGAAATTATTTGGATTTGGATTAAGGTTATTTTATTTTAATATTCTCTTTTATTTTACTTTTTAAAGCTAAAATCATATTAATAGTCATTTTTGTACTACTATCGCCTGGAACTAAATTCAAAAGATACCACTTCCATTAATATAATTTAATGTAGTAGTGGTAAGTGGATATCGTCCCATGAGGAATTTTTAACGATAAAGGTTAGCGAGTTTAAAACTAAAACAAAGTAACGAAATTGGGGGGGGGGGTTGATTCACGACAATTTAAGGAAAAATATAAGAAAAATTGAAAATTAAAAGAAATAATTGGATTTGGAAATTGAATGAGAAATACCTTGGTTTTCGGGTCACCAATGTTATCACGTTAAAATGGATCCTCGATGTAAAATTTCAATCATTAATAAACATTCATTGGGGGATATTTTCTCTTAAGTGTAATCACTAGAAACATGTATCTTAGCATTCTTATTAAACAACAACCTAGATATAATAGTAGGTTCAATTGAATAATAGCTTCACGAATCAAAAACCCATTGAGCAAGAGAAATACATGTACGACATGCACTCAATCAAGCAAATATCTACTTAGAATTTCTGACTCTAACATAAAGAAGGCAATCCTAATTGATACTTATGATTAATGAAACTGAACGTCATATTTCATTAATCTAGCTATTGAACGAATTAATCCCTAGTTGCACACCTAGAAATTAACCAATTCACTTAGAAAAAATAATTCAGAAGATATTCAATGTTCATCAACAACATAAACTTTATTGAAACATCTCACACATAATAGCGGATAACATGGTTTCCCTCAACCAAGAAAAGAAGTTTAGGTATTCATAACGAAAGTAGAAATCAACAAATTAGACAAATGAAAGGTCTCCATCCCTGGTATTTTCCTAGAAAATATGAAAATCCTTAGAAAAACACTGCATAAATGTAAAAATCTCTCATGGAAAATTTGCAGAAAATGTAAAAACTATCCTAAAACTAAAGGTTGTCGAACCAAGAAGAAGAATGCAGAAAAACATCAAAACTACTCCTATCCTATGCTGACAGAAAGAAAAGAAAAAAATTTTGTAGAGAAAACGAAAACTATCCTAATGAAAAACAAAAGCTGCGTGAACAGTAAAAATCATTTGCAAACAATTATAAGACAATTCCATTAATTTTAAACAATAATTTCAACACACTAAAGAGAATTAAATACAAAATAAGCACAAATTGATAACTTAACACATTTAAGTGTTTTATTAGTTATTTTGAGTATTGTTTTTTTATAGGTTGAAGGCAAGAAAGAAAATCTTACACATAATTAATAGAGAATAGCTTGTAAAATATTGAATTTATAATTTTAGTCCAAAGAAAAACATAATCTAGAACACACCCATATTATAAACTTTATCTCAAATTAGATTTGCCAAGATCAAAGTGGTTGAGTTGTCGAAACCCTCAAAATTAGTTCTGATTCTCCAAACTTCTTGTAGTAGTAATGGAACCAGGTCGAATCCCAAAAGAAATAAAAACTATTTTCTTAATTTCAAATAATAAAATAAAGTATGGGGGTTTCGATTAATTAAATCATTAGCTAAAATAAACAAGGAATTAAAATAAATTAACTGAATATAAAAGGGAGAAATTCAAGATTATTAAACTCTGATTTTGGGGAAAGATCTCATTTAATTGTAACTTTAATCATTGGTATAAAGAGAATATTTGTCACAATTCAAGCAGTTAGTCTGAAACATATTATGATAATCATAATAAGTCTCAAAATTTCCTAAATTAATTGGTTCAAACTTAACATTTAAACCAAAACTTACCATCAATTAATCGGGTGTTAAAATATTCCATATTAATTAAATGATAACAATAAACTTAGTGAAAAAGACTAAACCCTAAATTAAATAATTGAGATAGTTGTAACTATTCAACTTAGTTTTCTTATTTACTATAAGTTAAATATGCAATTTTATAAATAACCTATTTGCTACTTGTACCAATCTTTTATGACAATTACGGACCATTGAATTCATAGATAGCTATAGAATAATCAACGTTAAATTAATTTGTCAAATTAATCAATATTAATCTTTCATCAAATACAAGAACTCAAAACAGTAAATACTTAAATTAAAACGTTTATAAAAGTTTAGAATAAAGCATCACAAGGTTACAACTAGAATTTTAAATCCCCTTGAATTAGAACAATTGAGTTTAACTACATATGGTTTTTGTTTCAACACTAACATTTGAAGAAAGATGAAGAATTTCATTAGCAAAACATTCCTTTAGGGCCAAAATTTTTTTGTGGCAATTGAGGCCCTTAACATTCCATACAATAATCATAAAGAAGTAGCTTTAGTGCCTTTACTACTCCTAGTACCCTTCCTCCTTTTGACACTAGTAAATTATTCATCAATCTCTTTTCCCCCAATAATGCTCGAGGTAAAAGGGGAGGAGCTTGCTTCATCCCCCTTTTCCACATCCTTAATAGTTTTCCTTCCTAACATTGGATCTTCATTCATAGTGCTTGTTTCTACTTTCTTTCCCCCTACCTGAAGAACTGACTTAGCTACCATTGGAACCTTATTAGTGGTGTTTGTTTCTGTTTTCTCCTTAGACTGAAATGTCTCCTCATTAACAATGATTGTTTCAACTTTCTGTTCCCCCTCTCGAAGAGCTATCTTGCCTACTATTAGATCAACATTAGTGGTGCTTGATTCTACTTGCTCCCAAAGCTGAAATGTCTCCTTTAAGTTGGAAACTTTCTAACTTGATAATATCTCAACATTTCCATAATTAGCTTCCTGCTCTAGGCTCATTAATTTAATACAATCCCCTTTCTTAAAGGTTTTCCCAATTGGTACCACCTTGTAGCTTCAAAGATGGCTTCTAATGGTAATCCACTGTTACAATATCTTCATTTAAGGTTCCATTCTAGCCCAATATCAAGATTGGAATTTGCTTTGCCAAATTCTTGGAAATATCCATATTGATATATATACAAGCATAGCCTAATCTTTTCCTTTTTGTTGTATTTTCATCCATGCATAAAAGATACACCAAATAACTTGCAATCATACTAATTCCCTTGGTATTCTAGTATTCCAAGGGGACGTTATATAAGTTAACCTACAATGGAACTAACTTTAATTTTTCTGTTTCGGCTTGGAATCCTGGCTGCCAGCTTTGGAGAAACAAAGGAAGATTCATCACATGCCAAGAACCTTATTCTAAGACCTTAAGAGCCTGAGCATTGGAAGAGTAGGTAAATAATGCTAAATTTTTTCAGCTAATATTACTTCCACCAAACCTTTGTTCTTCCACTTATCATTT
This sequence comes from Erythroxylum minutifolium, assembly GCA_027123815.1. Taxonomy (NCBI): domain Eukaryota; kingdom Viridiplantae; phylum Streptophyta; class Magnoliopsida; order Malpighiales; family Erythroxylaceae; genus Erythroxylum; species Erythroxylum minutifolium. The sequence continues at coordinate 5,503 of JAOTJB010346751.1, forward strand.
TCCGTTTTTGTAGAACTGAAAAATGTAGGCCTTTTCTCTTAAAAAAACCCACCAACGAAGCCTCCCAGGATCAGGAACCTTCCTAAAGGATTTCCAGATTTAGTGAGACTATGATTCAACCATTTTCTTGCTTGGGAGGATTGTTGAATTAGCCAAGATGAGGAAGGGTAACAAAGGAAATTTAGTGGGGGAGTCTGGATAAAAATGTGGAGATCATATCTCAAACCTTATTTGTCATAGAAATAACCGATATAAAGATGTAGAAAATCTAGCTAAAGAAGAGCTTTTTAGTTTTTGAATGATTCAATTTAGACTTTTAATAGTAAGAAAGTTAGTATTTATTAGATCCTCGTAGGAAAAATACTCTACTTATTACTATACTATTTCAAAAGCATATGTACTCTTACCTAAAGTTGTTAGTATTAGTTTTAGGGATAAGAAGAATGTAACAATGAATTTGTTGAATCACTTATGTTATACTCTTTACATTGTAGGTCTTTTTATTCCTTCATTTGACTTGTGTTCTTTATGTAGCTTTCAAATTTAATGACTATAAAATTATGTCACTACTTTCACAAAGTAGGGGTAACACAAGAGACATTTTATTTTTATTTTTCATTAATGGAATCTTTAGAATACTCATTGCTTAAATTGAGTTTCACCTCTAATCATTAACTAAAATGTGAATAACTCATCATCCTATCTTAGAAACAAAAGACCACTTCTTGTTCTATTAGTGCTTAAAATTATTTTATCTTCTCTATATTACTATATCTCTAAAGTTAAAACTTTTATGTTAGGAGCTATAAAACTTAATCACTTTTTTAGTTACTTTTAGTTTTATACTGAGGTCTATCGTGTAGAGGTACTCAAAACAGATTAATGATCAATTTCTAGGTTTCATCCTAAACCAAATTAGTTACTTTCAATTATATAAATAAGTAGTTCAAACCACGCTTAAAGGTGGGAAACTTCCCATTTTAATAGGGGCTTATATACTAGAAATAATGGTGTTTTTAGTTATAGCCCCTCTAGAATATAAAAATATATCTTTTTTCACTATCCTTATAGTATATAAGATAAATGTATAATTTTCAAACTGATTACAACTCTGTCCTTTCCTAAAGAAAGTAATGCAAAGGTTGTAAAAATCAATACATCAACGACTCTCAATGTTGGTCTATAGAATTTTCAGATGAAGACTTGGTTTTGGGGACTAAGTTGCACAATCGGCCTTTGTTGATGGTTGGAAGTCTTGAAGGCATACCTATATCTAGAATCATGTTAGACTATGGATTTGTGATAAACATCATCTATTTAAAGATGTTGCTGAAGTTGGGATATACTATCAATGATCTCCGTCCAACCAATGTAATGATAAAAGGGGATTCAAGCAATTAGATCAATTAGCCCTGGGCACCATTAGATTATGCTTAATGATCAAAGATATGATGACTTATGTCACATTTTACATCATCGATGCTATACTTTATGGTTATGATTATATGTTTTTTGACATTCCATCAAAAATCAATTAAAATATGTAGGATTCATCTTATAATTATGCTTAAATGTATCGCAAATATCAAGGAAATTATCTAGATGCTTGTTTAGATCATCATTAATGCCAACATGAAATTGTAATGTAGAGTGAATTATTTTAATTATAACAAGCTTAATTCTAAAGTTGATAGCCTATACAAGTAGCCTCCTAATACTAGATGGAATGCCCTCAATAGTAAGGAACTCAAAATCAAGCTAAATGCTTTGTGTTAATACCTTATTATAACCCTAAACTTGATTTAAATTATCACTAATATTCTCCTTAACTTCTTGATCATCAATTTTTTTATCCTATAAAAATTTTCTTTTAATCTCAAGATTAAAACTCAATTTATTTAAGATTAGAACTAGATGTCATGCAATATAATAGCTTAAACTAGAGAAATACGATACAAATACCAAGATAAAATGAAGAATAAGAGATGAAAATCAATTTTAATTATATTTCATAATTTAATTTTTTATAAAATACAAAAAGTAATTTAAATGAGAAAAAAGCAAGATCAAAACTAGGTCTAAAACACCAAGACAATTATATGATGATCAGCGAATTGTGCTTTAATCTATAAACTCTATTTTGATCACTCTAACCTTTATTAAAACTCTCTAAACAATTTAAAATAACTAAAAATCAAAATTAACAAGATAATCAATAGAAAGAACAATAAAAAGAAATATAAAGTAAACTAATCTAGTGCTAATATTTATTCTAGTCCCTATCAATAACCCTAAAATCCTTACAAAAATTAAATATTTGTGAAAACATGATGGATTCTCTAGAAGATAATTGAATGTTGATCCCACAAGTACTAATAAACTATTGACTTAGACTTCTACACTTTATCCAGATGATTAAAATAAAGAGCAATTAGCTTATTTAGGACTTTGCATTTACCATTAAAAATATGGTTTAAATTGATTGATCTTATTCTTGTATACTAGTTTATTTGATGAAAAAGTTTTAAAATGTCGTTCTCTTTTGGTCAATTTTAATTAACTTTTTAAGCCAATAATTATATTCCTACTAGTATTTTAGTTAATATAATTGATTATCCAAGATGAGTAACCAATTCTCAAAACCTGAGTTATGATAGTTACACATAATTAGATTATCGTAAAAACAAGATTAATATGGTAGCTATCTAATATATTTAAATCATAAAATAAATATCAAATATAAATAGCATGATATCTACTCATTTATATTTTGTCCAAAATCTGTAGCTAGTTGACCAGATCAATTACTGAAATTAAGATTTCATATGTATGATCATTATAAGCAAATAACAACAAGATTCAAGTTAAACACAAAATCATATGATCAAGGATTCTCCTAATCCTAGCTAATAATATGTTTAGCCACTCACATGATACTTCAATGCAAAAGTCATAAACTTATTAAAAAATATTATGTTATTAAGTACAAATAAGAGCTAGAATAAGATTATTCAAGATAGAATTGAAAGTAATAAAGTTCAAAGACTAAAAGTCAATTCAACATATATAATAATAAGAAGAAGATCTAAAATAAGATTAAATTGTATAAAAAAAAAGAAGCTAGAAGGATGGAGAAATATCATGTTTTGGTTTGACAATAATAAAAATTAGCATGGTAGAGCATGGGTTACACGCATCAATAAGACTTTATAGAGCATTGATCTTCTTTATAGAGTATAGGCTCATCCAATGTTGGAATTTGACAAAATATAGACAAGTAGGGTTAGAAAATTAGACCAAGCTTAGCTTGACCTTACCTAAGTCAATAAAAAAAGTTAAAGATAATCGGGCTTTGACTAAGTTTAATCTTAAGAGGATCAACTCAGCCTGACCTGAAGTTAGTTTGATCAAGCCTCAAAACAACATCATTTTGTCCTCAAAACTAAATGGACTTAGGGCTGCCAATTGTTTAGGATGGGTTTAGGATAAATAAACCCAAATCTAATAAGGCTTCGAGCCTAGTTTAAGTAAAAATGATCAAATCAAGCCTAAGCTATAGAGGGCTTAGGCTTATTGTCATCCTTAAAACATGTTTAACAATCTCTCCTATAGTTTTCTAAAAGCATATTGTATGTCAAAATTAAAGTACCATAGGTATTTTTTTTATCTCTGGAAATGTTATTTGTCCTAACCCTTAATAGATGGCTCTCCTAATTTAACTATTTTGTACTTTTACTATGCTCTTTCCCTCTCCATCTAACTTAATTTTCTATTTATATCTTAGGATAACGAATTCACAAGTACTTAACATTTTAAAAGTTTCTAATTTAGTGTCCAACTCTTTAAAATTTAAATTAAGTGATGTAGTGTATCCACCAAATTCTTCATGAGTGTACATCTTTTAGTCACACTATAAACAACAAACAAAAGCAACATTTTAGCCTTTATTTCATTCCCTTTTAGAAAGTTTTTCATTCTTGTTTTAGTAAATTAAAAATGGACTATGAAAACGTGTTTGGTTAAACATATTTTCAATTTTCATTTTTAAAAAATAGCAATAATTTCATTGAAACGTAAAAATAATGTTTTCGTATATTTTGAAAACAAGTTTTTTGTTTCATACAAACAAATTTCTCTCGCTCTTTTGCATGTTTTTTTGTCTTTGTTTCTTTTGTAGTTTACGATTTCTCTAGGTTTGTTTTCTCATATGTTGCTTATCTATGTTTTCTAATGTCTTGCTTGATTTGCTATTGATGTTATTTGTGATGAAAGTTGCATAAACTACTCATCCATCGCCTTCTCTTCCAATCACCGTCTTCATATAAGAGAAGTGAAAGAAAACAAGAGCTTTATCCTACAGTAACATGCACATATTACTTTGGCATAATTAAAACTAATTCGTTAATTCATCAACCACTATTTTCTTTCACCAAAGAGTCCCTTCTTGTCTTTCTCACCCTGTTGATAGTAAGCAAATAAAATTTAGATAGAGAAAGTTAGTGTTGAGAGAGAGATTGGAAGAGGAGATGTTTTGCTTCTATATGTTAGAGAGAAAACTAAACCAGAAGGAACAAAAAGAAAAGGAAATTGTGCTCAAGGATAGTTTTGGAAGAGAAAAAGGTTCTCTACTTTGAGCGTAAGCTTCTGCTTTTATGACATTCAAGTTCCTATCACCTTTTCTTAGATAGTTAACCTTTGTTTACTCTTTTTCTTATTTCTCTATCTTACAATAAATTACAAGTCCATATTTGAAGAGAGAGATCAGACATGAAAAAGGTATTTCACTGTAACACATAAGGATATTATGTTAGGAATGCTTGGAAAGTGATGCCTTCATAGTTTGGAATACAAGAAATGGTTTTATATCTAAGTAATAAAGCATCAACATGCATGGAGTAGCAGAGGCAATGTTTCTCTACACTATAGTTCCACTATTAGTATAAATTACTCAAAATGAGTATTAAAATCATACCTAAGAGCATCTGAGGAATGAAGGTGTTTGTTGGATTTAGGAGTGCTTACGGTAGGAATGAAGAGTCTTACTTGAGTTTCCATGATCGTCAAACTCTCGAGTCTAACTATGGCGATCATTATTCTTGTTTATCAAATAATGAACGCCAACCAGGAAAGAAGAAGATGGTTGTGAATAGAAGAGTGGATTACATGAAGTGTTTCCCTGTCAAAGAAAGTATTTTCTAAAATGGATTCTTTCTGGTTTTACATACTTGATTGGAAGCACAACTGAACCATGCGTCCCAGACAAAGCCACCGTGCTAGAGAAGGCTCTTGTTAGTAAACATGGAGTGTTCTTCTTGTCTCTCTTCTTCTTTACCATCATGGTCAAGTTCAGTACTAAAGTTGGACACTATTGCTTCTTTTGCTTGCTTCTGAGCCAAAATTGTCTTCGTTTTTCTCTAAAGGCGACATCTAAATATAAAAGATAGTAAATGAAACAAAAAATCATAATAAAAAAAACAATCCTAGCATATCATAAGTTATTGTGAATTCAATCCTTTTCCGATGAGACAATTGAAAAGTGTGTAATAGGTTGTTATAAGATTAAGAACAGATAAACATAAGTATGAATGAAGAGCTTAGTATGAAGATGACCATAAAAACAGGTTGTGATACCATTCATATAGGCATAAATGAAGAGCTTGACATGACGATGACCACAAGAACAAGTTGTGATACCATTCTAACCAAACGTATGGCTGGAACTGTTATCTATAATCTTTTGATGACAAGCTAAAGAATCAAAAAATTTGAGATGAGCTAAATAAATTTGGCATCGAGTTTCAGTTACATGTTTATTAAGAGAATGTGGAATTTTAATTTCTTTCACTCCTTTGTAGATTTTAGCTCAGCTATATTTGACAAGTTTTATATGATGGTGAATAAAACTTTATTTCTTATATTGTAATTGTTGATCACTTTGTTGGCTTGCTGTTAGTTTTGAAAACAATAGGCTTAGTAGACCAGAGCTTAAGAGAACTATAGCTTCTGACTTTGAATGCTGAAAATAAGCTTATATTCCGAATTACTACTCTAAAAGATTATATAATCTCATCATTATTAATTTATAAATTTTTTATTATATATAGCATTCATTTAAATATCAACGTAATTACTTTTTTTTCTTTATCTGTCCAAATAGGACTTAATTATTCTATTATATGTATGAAGTTTAGCTTTTAATATGATTGTCTTATGTTTATTTTGAACCATGTTCAGTATTTAATATTTTGTAAAAATTGTAGTGGTTGTCTTATGTTTATTTTGAACCATGTTTAGCATTTAATACTTTGTAGAATTGTTGTGATTGATGTCACTTATATGTGATTACATTTAGTCATGGAAGGTTTGAACAATATGAATGATTCCAATTATTGTGTGGAAATAAATGAACAAGATGGCGGTATGCAATGATACCATAGAGATGTATTTAATCTCTTTGGTGGTTGAAGAAGTGAAGAAGGGAAATTGATCAACTACTACCTTTTCCAAATCTGGTTGTGGTGATGCTGTCGCCTGCAACCAAATATAAAAGAAATCACTTCCGTTAAAACAAATTAATGTAGTAGCGGTAAG
>JAOTJB010346792.1:0-12089 GCA_027123815.1 Erythroxylum minutifolium
ATTACATGATATATAAAATTTAATGATAAATTAATTTTGTTAAATAAATAATGCTGTTGTAATCTCTTATTAAAAAGTTTAATATTTGAATAAAATAAATAAGTACAATTTTATTTATAAATTAATATTTATTTTGTTAATGTATATTTTAATTTAAAATTTAGACTTACTGTTTTTAATGAAGTTGAAGATATATTTCAAGCAATATTACTAATGGCACAGCTGAAATCATTGAAATTAAAAATTATAACCAAAACGGCAGTTAAGCCATTATAAATCTTTAAGCAAACCTGCTTTGGATATTTTATTTACATCCGGCGGGAAAGAGAACCGGAGAAAAGACCGACTTGTTTGGGACGAGGACGATGGATATTGTTGAAGAGGAAGACAGCTGGCAATCCGTGTGGGTCCTACTAGTTTTGATATTGAAAGCATCAGGTAGGTAAGTTTCTTCTTCTATTTGTTTCCAATTTTAGAATTGTAAATTTCTAAACATATTTGTAACATTTAAAATGTTGATAATTATTTCCGCTTCATTAGTTTGGTTGAATGGTGCTAGTTTAGAATACATGGCCTTTTTCTTAAACTTCAAAAGCGTGCGTATCCAGCGTAATTGCGACGCAGCCACAAATCCCATGTATTTTCTCATTATCTTATATTATATTAAAACCTTTTCAAAGGCTAAACGTTCTTCTTACAAACGCATCCCAAGAGTGGGCCTCTGCTTTTGTTACGACGACACCATTATTAACCATCAACACAACTTTTTCCAGCTCCTCACAAAGCTTCCAGTTACCACCTAATGAAAGGGTTGAAGTCTATGCCTCTAGCTACTCATCAACGCAACGATTCTTTATTATGTAATTATACTAAGAGGAATACTCCTTATTTCTCAGATGTATGTAAGCTCATTATTACTGTTACAAAGGTCTATTTTGGACTTAAACTTTTACCATAAGTCGCGTTCACTTTCGTGCGGGAATCCCGCTTCAATTCACTTAAGCAATATTCAGTCTTCTCACGTAAATGCTACCAAACAATTTCGTTAGCTCTTGAACACCCCATGCATACAAAAGTGTTTAAAATATTTCTATCACACACAAAATAACGCAAGTGTATAATAGAGTAAAAAAAGCAACAAGATATATATATATATATATATAGCCAAAGCTACTCTTTCTTTAATTCTCAACAAAATGTTAATAAAAGATATAAATATCTCCTTCTCGAAATACTTACAAAAACTCCATACTCGAAGCCCTTACAATGAGAACTCCCAAAAGTTCTCAACTTTCAAAGCTCTCTCTTTTGAGTGATTTCTCTCAATGAGTTAACGACTCAATTATTGAATCTCTTAGCTCTCAACTCTAATGAGATATTTATAGGCTCCTCTAGATAACTAAGTTAGAATCCTAATAGAACTCTACTAGCCACGATCACAATCTTATCTTATTTTATCCTTATCAGATTACATCAAACTAACTAACAAATGACATCCCATCCAATTAGGACTCTATCTAATAGGATTAAGTTACATCACATTAACAAGATAAAAGATTACCCTATCTAGGAATGATTATCCTTATTCACAAAGATCTTCTCTATCTTTAGATGATCCTTTTACATGATCTTTATCTCTTAAAGCTGATGTTCATCTGGTGTGATTTCATCCGCCATGTCATCATGTGTCACATCATCTATAGTTATCACGTCACTGCTGATGTATTTTCCAAGTCACCAAGGACTATCCGCACATGGGTCCATCAATGCACATCCATAAACAAGTCCATCTTCCATGAAGAAGATCAGTTATGGTTCAGTCTCGTCGTTCCATGACTAAGTACAAGTCATAATTCGAGTTAGTATAAAAAATCGCATGTTTTATATACCTTCGACCTGCCTCACCAAAGTCAAGTGCTTATGCGCCTTTCCTCACTCGCATGTCTTTGCGCACCTTCAGGTCTTACATGACTTAGTTTGCCAACTCCGCGCGACCTTACATCCGAACCTCACGTCTCGTTGAAGATTTCCACCAATGCACATCTACGCGTATGCATGTGTATCAAATCTTGCCTACTCTCGAGATCTTTGCCAATACTTCCTGCATCCCTCGCCTACTTTGCAAGTTCCTCGAGTTTTGCTTGCCAACTTGTAAGACTTCACTTTGTTCCCTCGTCAACATGCCTTTTTTGTGTTGATCTGCGTGCCAAGCATTGACCAAGGCTTGCTAACACTCGCACGATCCCACAATTTGGACTTAGGGGTCTAACAAAACCACCCCTATTAGAAGAATTCGACACCCTCGTCGAAATAATCTATGGGCACTCCTCCAAGAGCGGTTCCTTTAAAAACTCCTTCACCAACTATCGAAGACTAGAGCAAGCCTTCTCTTCCATTGACACCTTTCCCACTATCCCGTCCTCTTTCTGTCAAGTTTGTTTTTGCATAGGTCCTCCTCCACGAGGCTCATAATGTTCAAATAGGCAATGTTGTTGATGGCTCCTTCCCCCGAGTTGTCTTCATCGCTCCCTCCTTTGTCCTTCGCGACTATGGAGTTCAGCTGCTCCTCGCCCTTATTTCTCTTCGGGCATTCTCGAGCATAATACGGCCCCTCAAAGATGAAGCATGCAACCTTCCCCTTTGATTCTTCTTCTTATGTTGAGAAGATTCTCCCACATTTTCTTTACCTTTCTCCTTGTCAACTCGAGTTCTACCATTTTTCTTGCCCTCTTCGCTGGGTAGAATTAGTGGTGGCAATTGGAGATCCACCAAGACATCTACTGCCACTATTGTGTTAGGGAGATCCTTCATGTTCTGCCTCCGAAGCTCCATTTGTGCCCAAACTTGCAAGCTGCTAAATGAAGTTGAACAACTTATCTTCCTCTGACATGTTCCACACGTCCAACATCACCGATGTAAACTTCCTCACATACTCCCTCACCGAGCCATCTTGCTTTAACCCCTTCAAAGCTTCCCTCACAAGCCACGAAGTGTTGTTGGGTAGGAACTGGTCTGTTAGCTCCTTCTTCAGCTTGTCCTACGTATCAATAGGAGGTTTGCCTGCACTGATGTCATTAAAGATCCTCGTCCTCCATCGTAGCTTGGCATCGCCCACCATGTATATTGCTATGATTGACACCTTCTTCGAGTTCGCCACCTTTGTAACTGAAAAATTATTGCTCCATGTCCCAAAGAAAATTTTTGAGCTCCTTAACATTCCGCTTGCCATCAAAAACTTGTGACTCTCGCACCTTCACCATAGTGCTTTCCACTCAGACACCCGTCTTATGCTTTGCCATTGCACACTTGAGCACCAACAAATCATAGCTCATCTCCTCATAAGCTTTCACCTGCTCCTCGATTGCTCTCATAGTTGCTTGAAGCTCTTTCTCCGAAGCTGCAATAGGTTCCAACAAAGGAATTACTCCCTCATCCGTTGGGGCTAGAGACTTAAGAATCACCTCTATTCTAGTAACCCCTTCCATCAGATTACTTCCACCAGCCATCGCTCTAGATTGGCTTTGATACCAGCTGTTACAAAGGTCTACATTAGACTTAAACTTTTACCACAAGTCGCGCCCACTTTACGCAACAATTCCACTTTGTTCCACTTAAACAAGATTCAGCCTTCTCACGTGAATGTCACTAAATAATTCTGTTAGCCCTTGAATACCTCACAGCATACAAGTGTTTAAAATGTTTCTCTCGCACACAAAATAACACAAGTGTATAACAAAGTAAAGAAAGCAACAAAAGATATATTTATAGCCAAAGCTACTCTTTCATTAACTCTCATCAAAATGTTAACAAAAGATACAAGGACCTCCTGCCTGAAGTACTTATAAGGAACTTCTTACTCGAAGCTCTTACAATGAGAACTCCCTAAAAGCTCTCAACTCTCAAGGCTTTCTCCTCTGAGTGATTTCTCTCAATGAGTGAACGACTCAATGACTGAATGAATAGTTCTTAATTCTAATGAGCTATTTATAGGCTCCTCTAGATGACTAAGTTAGAATCCTAATAGAACTCTACTAGCTAAGATCACAATCTTATCCTTATCAGATTATATCAAACTAACCAATAGATGACATCCCCGTCCAATTAGGATTTTATCTAATAGGATTAAGTTACATCACATTAACAAAATAAAAGATTACCCTATATAGGAATAATTATCCTTATTCACAAAGATCTTCTATATCTTTAGATGATCCTTCCATATGATCTTTATCTCTTAAAGTTGATGTTCATCCACTATGATCTTATCAGCCATGCCATCATGTGTCACATCATTCACAGTTTCCACGTCACTATTGATGTGTTTTCTAAGTCACCAAGGCCTATCTGCACATGGGTCCATCAATGTACATCCATAGATAAGTCCATCTTCTAAGATTAAGCTCAGTCATGGTGTAGTCTCGTCGCTCCATGACTAAGTACAAGTCATAATCTGAGTTAGTATAAAATCTCGCATGTTTTACATGCCTTCGACCTGCCTCGCCGAATTCAAGTGCTGATGTGCCTTTCTTCACTCGCATGTCTTTACACAACCTCGGGTCTCGCATAACTTAGTTCGCCAACTTTGCGCGACCTTGTATTCGAATCTAACGTCTCATTGAAGATTTCCACCAATGTGCGTCTATACGTATGCGCACATTTTGAATCTCACCTACTCTCAAGATCTTTGTCGATACTTCCCGCACCCCTCGCCTACTTTGCAAGTTCCTCGGGTTTTGGTCGCCAACTCGTAAGACTTCACCTTGTCCCCTCATCAACACGCCTTGCTTATGCCGACCTGTATGCTAAGCATTGGCCAACACTCTCCAACACTCACACAATCCTACAATCTAGACTTAGGGGTCTAACAGCTTCCATGATTAGGCTAAAGTATGGAGATACTTAAGCAAACGTGTGGGTGCTTGTTAGAGAACAAGTTTACTGAACAGATCCAACATGGAAAACTCATTTGAAATATATTTCTATCAAATTTTCATTGTGATGATTGTATAGGTGATCCTTTGACTTGAGGTCACCAGAGTTATCTTGTACGAGGACTGCTATGTTTTGATACAACTTATGATCTATTTAATCATAGGTCTTTAATCGGTAATCATTGGATGTAACATGAACTATATGGAAGTAGTTATGTAATCAAGATATGATTCATCACCCTAAAGTAATTAGAAGAATGTTTTGTCGTTCTCAATTAATATTGACCAAGGTGGAATGACATTTTGTAAATAGTTTATAAATATCATTAATTGAATTGATAGCTAATAGTAGAAAACTAATATAATTGAGCTCAAAATAGAGTAGACATTAATTTCATGTTCTATGTCTGATCGAAATATTGTATGGTAAAAGAATTGAATTGTATGGAAAAATCATGCATAGAAAGGTTAGTCAAAACTACTTTAACATTCTTAAATATTTGGATAGTCATGACGCATTGCCAGACATCAATTTTGATTTTATGATTATAAATTATTTAATTAGAGAATTAAAGATAAATTAAAAAGAGTTTTAATTTATATAACTCTAATTATGACTTAGAATTATAATTTGTAATCATTGCCAACATATTTGAGAATCTAATGGGTCTCACATATAGAATGAGTTAAAGAGAGCAAAGTTATTTTAATCAAATTGGACTTGATCATAAAATTTGAGAATCTTTATGATTAAATATAAGATATTGAATTTAATTTATGACTAATTGGTATTTAATTAGAATTATTTGTAATTCTAATTAAAATTTAATTAAATTACTAAAACGTTCAAAATCTATTGTAAATAATCTTAAGCTCTAATAGAGCTAATAATTCTTGTTTAATTATCTCTGTAATTGTTACAGAGTTCTTTCAACGTATTATACAGATACTGCTAGAAGTAGACACTTGTGCGGCTACAATGATTGAGGCAAATTAATTTCAGAAACAGTTCGTCAAATACAACAAGGTAAAGATTAAACTTCAAAATAAGGTACAAATTATGTTTTTGCTTTATTATGATTTGTGTTAATCATTTTATAGAATTAAATTAATTTTGATTTTGTTATGGGTTCTGGAAAATTGAATTTGCTTTTGGTACTTACATTTTGTCTCTGCCTAAAAACTGGTTGTTTTTGGTGCTCTGATTTTCCTTTGTGTGTTCTGGTCGTGTGCTGCAGTTGGGTGTTGTTGTGAGGCTTGAGTCCTTGGCTGGAGAACAGTTGTGTTCTTTGTAGATCATGTGTTGATTGGATTTTGTGGTTGCTTTGAAAATACGTTGGATCTGGCGATTTGTCTTTGTGTTTGTGTTTTTGGTCTGGTTTTTTGGATGACTCTGCGATTTCATGAGGTGGAGGTTGCTAGCATTTTATATGTCCTGTTGTAAATCCTCTCTCCCTTGCGTGCTCCCATTCTTGGCTTTGTCAGCATCACTCACACAAAAGACCTGCCAAAATGCTTCCCTTTTCTTCTTAAACCCAACCCACTCTACGTATTTATAATAATTAGGAATTCTTATGATATCCCTGCAACCATCAGAAATATATTTCTCAGGAGATATAGTTTACTAGTTCTAAAGGTTAAAGAATGATGATGTTGTGTGCGTAAAGGGATGAGCTCGTACCTCAGGATGTTTGACGCGAAGTTCCTATCGACACAGTGGCCTATGGTTATTCCAGCGGAGGCGACTGGACCATTGACCGCGACAACAGATTGCAAAGTTTTTTTTAGTTTTGATTTTAGGGCTTTTAACTTGATGAAGAGTGGTGTCTGGTAATAGGTTTAAGATTGGGTGTGTTTGGATACACAGATAGCCTTATTGTAAGAGTAGAATAGGAGGTGTTTGGAGATGAGGATTTTCTAACCTAAAACTATGAAGAAAGGGTGTTTGGACACTCTTTTAGTCTATTCAGTATTAGAATTAGACATAGACATGTTTTAGGATTATGATGAATGTAATCTTAATAAATTTTAGTCCAAACATTTTTCTAAATTGTTTTAAAATCATAATTCAATTCTAAAATTAAAGTAATTATTTTTCTTAATATGATTAAAATTAATAATTATATTGATTTCTAATTAATTTTAGAAAAATATTTTTAATTAAAATTAATTAATTAATTAGAAAAGTAATTTCTAAACTTGAAATTAATTAATTAGACTCCTTATTATTAAGAAAATTATTTTCTAAAAAATTAAGAAAGATGCTTCTTAATCAAATTTATTTATTTCAATTTGATTGAGCTAAATTAAATTTATGATTTTATTTGTTCAAAAAATTATTATTCAATTTATGTAAAAATTGTTTCTTTATTAATGAATAATAAGTTTCTTGATTTATTTAAAAAAGTATTTTTTGATAAAAATTTGAAAAGATTTTTCATTTATTAATTAAGAAAAAGTGTTTTCTTTAATAATTTTAAAATAGAGAAATATTTTTTAATTAATTAAGAAATCAATCTCTAAACAAATAATATAAAGGATTTTATTAATTAAATATGAAAGGTGTTTTATTTAATTTTGAAAGTAATTTCCTTTTAATGTTAGAAAATAATTTTCTAATTAAGGAAAAAATAATTTATAATGATATTAGAAATAATCTTTTAATTGGATTAGACTATGTTACTTATATAATTTTGAAAAGAAGTTTTCTAAATTATAATAAGTAAGTAGAACAATTTATTGAAAATTAATTTCAATTAAATTTTGTTAAAGAAGTCAAGATAATTAGAAATAATTTCCAATTGATTTTGAAAATTATTTTCGAATCAAATTAAATTTTTATTTGGAAAAAGAATTTAATTCATTTAAGAATTAATGGGTTCGAACTAATTTAATTTTTCCAAGGAGTTGAAAATATTATTTTAAATTATGAAGATCAATAACTTAAATCAAGCGAAGTTTGATGTTTTATGCATATAATTTGATTATAAGTGCATACGATGCATACTTTTTTTATATGGTTGATATATATATTAGATGCATGTTAAATTGTACATTTTATATGTATGATATTTTATATGCAATTTTGTGTTTGATGACACAAATGAAGCTAAAATCCCTTATTAAAATATAAAGTACACATTGAGAACATGATTGTTGCCTTCCATTGTTATAAGAATAAGCTGAAGTTTTGTTTATTGTAGGCTTGTTGAGCAAACTCAAGGCTGCTTTAACTCAAACATGCTTAATCTATAATATTGTGTTCTACTTAACTAAATTTGTATGATTTGGATTAGCAAACTCATGATCACATGAATTTAGAGGCAGAGTTAGGAATAACATATACGATATGTTTTGGCAAGAGCTTTTATCTAACAAATCTAAGAGTCACATGAGATATAATTTGATAAAGTTATTATTTACCTAATTTTAAATCTAGTTAGTTTGTTGAGAAAATTCAAGATCAACTATATTTGAATAGGATCCTAGCTCACTAGAGAGATTAGAGTGATCTTTCAGAATAGTAGTGAAGGCTATTATTTTTAATAAAATAGTAGGAGTAACCAAATGCATGATTAAAGTCCTAATTTTATTTGGTAGTCATGACATATAATTAATTACTTGCTTTCTTACATTTATATTTTGTTCTGACTAGAATTTACTTTGTTTAGTATAGTTGATACTAAGTTAGTGTACCAATTTCTTGGACATATGTTTGAGAAGAGTTCTCAAAGTTAGATAGTAAATTTTATGTCCATTATGTAATTTTTCTATAATCCTTGTTATGGATTAGGTGACAAAGTTTTAAAGATGAGTCAAAATCATATAGATGACAAAATATATTGACATTTTGAGTTGACTAATGTCTCAAAAACTTAGATGACAATATGTAAGATGTATGTCAATACTGTAATAGCAAGATGCAAGAGGTTGTATAGAGTAAAGCTGAAAGGTATCATACCTTATTGGATTTGTTTCACTTAATTTAGCCTACTAAAAGCATAAACATGGACATCAATTAAAGGCACTTGCTATAGTATGATAATAGTTGTCATGATGTGAGCTCAAGAGAGAGTCGAAAGACAAGTCAACTATCAGATGACCTGTTGATCATGCCGAAAGGACCTATTACTTGTGCTAATGCTAAAAGGCTTAGAGAAGCTTTTGGTGGGCTTATATGCACCCTTGTTGATGAAGAAAAGGCCTTTGGAGATCAAGTTACAACCAATAACAAGGCAATAATGCTATTCACGTGTTCTGACTTGGGCCTAAATTTTGACATTGATTCAAGCCGAACTAGCTCAACTGACCAACATGAAAGTTGTAGATTTTTGTCTTAGCTTTCTAACGGTATAAGATTCACCTTAATCGAATGTCTGTATCCCAAGATATGTTTACTAAAGGATGTTTTGTTAGAAAATTTTTAAGACTTCCTAATGGACTTTTCAATTTTTCTAGTTAGCTTTTTCATTTTTAGACCCACTTTTTGAGACTTAAAAAGGTGGTTTTCTGCAATTCCTATTCATATTAGATTGAGAATAATTTTAGGTCACTTGGTGAGGGATTCAATCTTGAAGTTCTCTACAATCCGGTTTTACGAACTTATCAAGTGATTAGTCAGAATTGCTTGTGGCGTTATTTTGATATCTTACAAGTTTTGGTTTCTGATTGCATTGTTAATCTTGGGTCAAGGCGTCGAAGGATCTTCTGACAACTTTGATTTCTTAGGTTAGGGTTTTGATCCGATCGATCAAATCTAATTGAGTCGATTTTAGGGATTTCGTGTTGGATCCGGAATTTTTTTAAAAAATTCTTATTAATTGCTTAATTATTTATTTTTAGAATTGAGTCGCTAATTTTGTAGGCATGAATAAAGATTGAAGATTTGATGGAAATATTAGAACGTAGTTAAGATTTATGTGGTGTTAGTAGATTAAAGGAGTTAGAGCCATAAAAGACAAAAGAAGGACAAAATTGGAAAGACCAATTAAATGAAGGGTAAAACGGGAAGAGCAAGCTAAATTGTGTCTTAAAATGTGAAGATGAAAGGAAGTTGTTGTGGAAGCTAAGAAAAGAGAGAAAATCGTGGAGAAAGGAGGGAAAAGAAGGAAAGATCGGGGGAAGAAGAAGAAATCTAGTTTTAGGTAAGTTCATCATCTTCTTCTTGCTTTAGAATAGAAATGGGGTTGTGTTGAGAATGAAGGAGTTGCAAAGAGAGAAAGGGGTTTGTGTTGGAAGAAGATGGTTTAAGAGAACCCATTTGATCGTAGGGTTTCTAAGCTAAATCTTGGGTTTTCTCACCTAGATGGACTATGATTAGTTTAGGTTTAAATTCAATTTTAGCATTTCTTTGATTCTTGAAGTTTTATGAATTTTGATTTGAATATGGATTAAATAGAAATTGGTTTATTTGAAGGGAATCTAGAAAACCTTACTCAAGAATAAGAGGAAAGGCAATCTTAAGCTTGGATCTTCAGCAAAATTATGTGGGTAATATATTTATAGTTGTTATGTAGTATGGGCAAACTGTCTTGCTTGCTTGTATGTTGTGTGTTAAATTTCTTGTGTGAATTGTGACAATTGTTACAAATGCATTGTGATTGTGATCATGTTATGCCATGACATTTTGCATAAGTGAAAGTATAAGAAGCATGATACTGTGAAAATGCATGGGAATGAATTGAGCATAAATTGATTGTGTTTGGGCAAGAGAGGAACGTTTCGTTAGTCATGTGCACGTCGACAAATAGTCTTCTCTTGGCTGCCCGCATAAGGCCACGAGATCTTGAGAATTCGGACTCGTTTTTTTCACGGTATAAACTTCAGTTTATCTGTTTTGTTCCACGGAACTCTCGATCCATTTGTTATGCATTTCATTATCGATTTGACAAGCATGATGCATAATTGAGTGTTATGTGGTGATGGATAAATGACATGACATCTTGGTAAATTTATGAGTTTCAACTTGTTTAGTATTGAATTGTAATATATATGTAATTATGCTTGTATGAGTGGCTCAATGCTAATGGCTATAAATGTATAAGCCATTGAGCTTTGCAGCTCACCCCAATTACCCTCCACTCCTCAGGTGCAAATCGAGAAGATCAGTGATCTTTACAAGGCATTCAGAATATCAAGATAGCTGAAGTATTTTGTGCTAAGTTAGCGAACATTTTAACTAACTTTATAGGCCTGTCAAACATGAACATCCTTTTGTATTTTTGTATTAAGATGATGTATATGTTGTCATGTAACAAACTCTCACTGAGTTTAGAAATGAGGAAGTGATATTGATATTTATGATTCTGTTGTTTTAAAGATTGAGACAATGGAATGTATAAGTGCATGCCTTCTCTGTTGAAATTGCCAAGGATATTGTACTAGAATAGCAGGTTAGAACTAGAGAGATTGTGTTCCAGACGCAAAGGAAAAATATAGAGGAAGAGTATCATCTGTGATGATGTCATACACAGACACAAGGGAAGAACACAGACGAAAGGAATCGTCTGTGCTGACGTCACACACAGACGCAAAGGAAGAACACGGATGAAAGGAATCGTCTATGCTGATGTCACACATAGATGCAAGGAACACAGACGACACGTCATAACACATACGCAAGGAATCATCTGTGATGACACGTCAAAAAGTTAGACGCAAATGGAAGGCATATGCAAATAGGAGACAGACGCAATGGGAGGTAGACGTAAATGGAAGGCAGATGCAAATGAAATACAAGCGATAAGGGGAGGTCAAACCCAAACAATAAAAGTCAAACACAGACGATGGGCCAAACACAGAAGAAGAATTTAAGAGGTTATGCTAATTGAATTGACCGAAGAATGTTCATAGGTAAATGGTGGACTCACCAACACTATCCTTGGATATATTCAGGCTTGAATGGAGATGAGCCCAAAAAGGGTTTAGTTTAAACTCAAGTGGTCGTGTAAAAATATTGGTATCTGAATGCGATCGTCAGGCTCCAGAAATAGGGTCCCACATGAATTATATATCCTCCTTTTTGAATATAAAATCTATATAAAATCTCGAAAAGAAAATTTTTCTTTCTTATTAAAAGAATATCACAACTTATTACATAATTAAATCGCAAATTACTTCTCTAAGAGTTTTAACAACAAAGTAAACTAAAGTAAAGAG
>JAOTJB010346821.1:0-12087 GCA_027123815.1 Erythroxylum minutifolium
TTCAGCCAATAAACAAGTGGTACATTTCTAAGGTTGGAGGAAGAAGATATCGGAAACGTAATGACAGTTATATCTGTCTGACAGGTGAAGTTTCTTAGAAGAGAAAATGGAGATTCAATTGGTTAGATTTCTAAATTTGAAATCTTTTTCACTTTTATAAAACTATAGAAGATGACAAGGTAGGAATTGCTTCAAACCAATTAGACAAAGATGTTATTAAATGGTATGATTAAGGTGAAACCTATGATGGAATTCCTTTACCACATTAGTTTAAGAAATGACTTATTATTCATTTTGGGGTATCCAAATATCATAATATTGATGGGGAGCTTGCTAAAATTTGCCAGACCTCTACTATTTTGGAGTGTTGAGGTTGATTTAAGCATTTTGTCTAATTTGGCTACAGATTAGAGTGAAACCTAGTTAGTGGGAATTTTTATTGAAGGTTTATATTTAGAAATTCGTGTTGAAGTTAAGGCTCACCAACCTCGCGCTACGATGAGTGAAAATTTTTTTCAAGGTTACAAGAGTAGAAAACTAACATAGAAAATTGTAGAGTTAATATGTGTTAATAAATAGATTACTAATTCAACTGTCATAGTTTTCCTTAATCCCAATAATATACGACTATCCCGTAAGGAGCTCAAAGAACGATCAATAAAAGGTTTGTGCTACCATTATAATGAAAGTGGAGTAAGAATTATCGTTGTAAATGAGGAAAACTTTTGATAATTGAACCAATTGAAAGCAAATCAAAGGTTTAGACTTTTAATTCTATTGAAAAGACAATGATAATAATGACCAATCACACATAGAGTGCTATTTTAATCCTCAAATTATGAAGATTTAAGGGTTCTTAAACACAAATTTATTATTATTTTAATTGATATTGGTAACACCAACAATTTTCTTAAACACAAGGTTATTGAAAGATTAACTCAATGTATTGAATGATGTGATAAGTGATAAATGCATATTTAACTATGATTATACATCCATATTTAATGAATTTTGCTTGATATTTTATAGTTTTGTTGTACTTTGGTACTTAATTCTCTCTAAGCACATTTATAGGTAATAATTGCCTTTAAGGACCAAAATAAGAAGAATTTAGATGAAATTGTGGCATGAAAAGAAGATTTGAACAACTAAGAACCTACACGACTGTGTATAAATACTATGTCAGTCTTTGTAAATGTGTGAAGATTGAAGAATTTGGTTTTTGGTTGTGTGGAGTTATACGGCCCTGTATGTTGATACATACAACCGTGGATGTTTTCTGTGTGAAATCATAAATTTAAGTGTTTTTTAATATACATGGTCTCCTAGATGCTTGTGTAAGTGATTGTGTATATCCCAAAAATCCTAATTTTTACTATAAAAGGACGTGAGTAGGGGTCAATAAAAAAGATCCAAAATTTTAAAAGTTTATAGGTCATAAACAACATTCAAAGGGGACAATTTTGATCTAGGGATGAGGAAAATAAGAAGTTAAAAAAAATATGATAGAAAGCTACTTCCAATCCAACTTGCAAAAAGATTCATTAGAAGAAAAATGAAGATTTAGAATTATGATTTCTTTATTCTCTAATTTCTTTAATGCATATTTGTTACTGATTTTGTTTTCTATGAGTAACTAAACTTGTTTGATGTCTAGTGTGATGAACCCTAATTTATGATAACATTATTTTTTAATATTTTATTCAATACAGTTATATTAATTGATTTATTACGAGTCAATTATGTTTTTCATTCTTGTTCTAATATATCTGAAATATTAGTGCATGATTTTATTTCATATGATTCATATTGAGAAATCCTCTTGTATGAATAGATCTATCATAATTAGAAGGAGCTGTCTACAAACCTACAGATAGGCCAACATAAATCATCTAGATTAAGGTCAAACCTAATAACAAAATTCACAAATCTATAATGCAATCCTAGGAGTTCTAACTAGAAAGATCTCTATTAGTTAACTAATGGATGAGTTGTTAATAGTATTGAGAAGCCATAAATCCTCTAGATTAGGGTCAAATCTAATAGTGGAATTCATGAATCAATAATGCAATCCTAGGAGTTTTAACTAGAAAGATTTATGTTAATCAACTAATGGATGAGTTGTTAATAGTCTTGAGAAGGATATTAACATAAGATAAGAATTTCCACGGTCTAATACTCAATTATATAATTGCTTAATAAAGGTTAATATTTAATTATTTTTAAGGGGATTCATCACCAATAAACCATTATTTGATATTGATTTTCTAAATAATTTCCTCTTTCCTGCGTTCATTATTGTTTCCAATTTTAGTTTATTTGTTCAACTTAATTTTTAATTAAAATCCCAAAATCTGATTTATAGGTTAGATAATAAAAAAGGGTAATTACTAGTACTTATTGTCTTCGTGGGATCGACCTGTACTTACCTGTGCTAGCTACAACTACGTCGTGTACTTGCTGTAATTTAAATATTAACATAACTATAGTCAATCAATAAGTTTTGAGGTAAAGGCTGTTACAAAGTAAATTTTAATATGTAATGGTAAGTGTTATGAAGTGAAGCTTATTAAGGTCAAGAATTGCTAGTGGATTTTTTTCTTCCAACTACTAGAAGTTTATAAAGTAGTTATGAGAATCAAATGAATATTAATTTTAAGAGATATTCATTTGATTTTTTTAAATTGATCATGAAAATTTCCCTTTAATGAAAAGTAGATGGTTCTTAAAGGCACATATGGTAGTAAGATTAGAAATGTCACTAGCAATATAATGGAAAAATTATTCAAAAAATAATCAATGGGTTTCTAGTTTAATAACAAAGCATCAATGAAAAATTTGCACACTCTTCACAAGATAAAAATTTTAATCCTTGCTTCTAAAATTTGACAATATATTTATAAAACCACGAGAACTTCCTCTTCGTCGATCATATGATTATAGAATACATATTTTGATGGGGAATGTTCAACTAATGTTAAGCATTATCAGTAGGTGTACTTTCAAAAGATGAACACTAAGAAAATTTTTAAGGATATACTTGAAGTAAAATATAAGTGTTAGTTTATACTCATCTCTTATGTTATTAGTATGAAAAAAGATGGATCTAGAGTATATATGTTGATTGTCAAACACTAAACAAAATTATAGTAAAAAATAAGTATCTTATGGTAGATGAGTTACTTCATGAACTTAGAGGTGTTCAATTTTAACACTAAGATAGATTTACAATTTGACTACGACGAAATTTGAGTATATGAAGATGTTATTTAAAAAGACTACTTTTCAAACATTTGATAGTCACTACAAATTTTTATTAATGTCTATCATGTTACCCAATGCACCATCTACTTTTTAAAGTTTAGATAATAATATTTTTCATTTGCATATTGTAAACTACTATTTTTTTTAATGATATTATGATATACAACCTATCAAATGAAAGCCACTTAATACATTTTAAGGTTATCTTCACTCTTCTTCAAGAGCACTGTATTTTTCTTATAAAAAGTAAAATTCAGTTTTGCACAAGATAAGGTGGAATACCATTTCCATGTTATTTCTCAAGAAGGCGTTACAATTGATTATTCCAAAGTTTAAGCAATGAAAGACTAGCTGCTTTTAAACTCAATTAAAGCTCTATAAGGATTTTTGGGACTTACTATCAAAATTTTATGCAAAATTATGGAAAGATTCAATGCTTCCTTGATATGATTTTTGAAGAAAGATTCTTTTAAATGAATTGATAAAGCAACTAAAGCCTTTATTTCTCTTAAATATGTTATGACTATGGCACTAGCCTTTGCTTTGCTAGATTTATTAAAAAGTTGTTTATGATTAATTTTGAAACTTCATAAATGGGTATTAAGGTTATGTTAAGAAATCCGAAGAATAACTTATATAAGTAAGGCATTTTATCTATATCATGTTAGGCTTTATGTTTATGACAAAGAGATGTTAGTTATTGTTTATACAATTATTAAATTGGAAACTTACTTAATTGGTTGGAAATTCTAAATAAAAATTGTCATAAGAGTTTAAAATATCTTTTTGAGCAACTTGATTTTTCCTTATGGTAGCAAAAAAGGGTCATTAAATTATTAGGCTTTAACTATATAATTATTTATAAGAAAGAAAGTGATATTGGTTGTCAATGCCTTTTCTTAGCTTTTAGAGCAAGCTAAGCTAGGAGCCATTTCTTTTTTGACTTGCAAAATACAAATTATTAGGATTGAATAGCTATACAATTATGAAATTCAAGGAATTATCAAAGTGCTAGAAGAAGATCCAACTTCCATTCCCAATTATAGTTCAGACTTTACGGATATGCATTACAATGAAAAATTGTGTTAGCTTTAAAGTCTTCTTTAAAGAGCACTTTTTTGTAGAAATTTTATTCATCACTAGTTGGTTTCTTTGTACATGTAAGTGACTTTGTTATTTTTTTTCTATTGGAGGGGTATGGAAAATTATATTAAAAAATTTATGGTTGAATGTGATGTTTATCAATGGTACAAAAGTGAAACAGTTGCTAACCCTTGTTTACTTTAACCTTTTCTCATTCGTAATGATGCTTAGACTAATATATCTATATACTTTATTGACAGTCTTTTGCCATCACAAAGTAAAACCACCATCTTTATGGTTAAGAATTGCCTTATAAAATATACTCATTTTTGTGCCTTACAACATCCTTATACTACTACTAATGTTGTTTGTACTTTTATTGAGAATATAATGTAGTTGTATGGAATTAACATTGCATTTCTAGTGATGGAGATAGCTTTTTACTAGTATTTTTTGGAGGGATTTTTTCACTTGTAAGATAATCATTAGATATAAACACTGCTTATCACTCACAAATTTATTAGAAAACTGAAGTGGTAAACAAATACTTAGAAAAATATATTTGATTCTTTAATAAAAATAAGTCAAAGGTGTGCGTGAAATGTCTTCCTTAAGTATAATGTTAGTATAATACCACTTCTACTCTTCTACTAAGATGACTCTTTTTGAAGTACTTTATGGTTAACTTCCTTTCATGATTATTAAATATTTTTCTAATTCTTCTAAGGTTGATCAAGTAGATAATGAATTACTTGATTGAGACAAAATGATACAACTTTTAAGGGATAATCTTATAGTAACTCAAGTCAGAATGAAGCAACAAGTTGATAAGCATCATAGTAAGTGAGAATTTATAGTAAGTGATTAAGTTTTCTTACATCTTCAGCCTTATAAGCAAATTTTTATGAAATTTTAGTCACTTATCACTTGGACTTACAAGCCAACTTTAAGATAAAATCTTTTTTTTTATGTTTCTTGCCTTAAAAAGAAACTTGGTTAGAATAATATGGTGCAGCAACATTTGCCATAAGTTTCTCTCAATGATGAAATACAAAACAAACCTTGAGGTATCCTAAATTTTGATACTACTTAGGACATATCCTAGCCAAAGAGAGCTTGATTGGTAATAATTAGATATGAAATGATATATATGGAAATAATTGAGTGACCGATATATGATTTTTCACCTAAAAATAATTAAGGAGAATGTTTCATTGTTCTTGATTAATATTGATTTGAGAAATCCTTGATTATGGTGGAATGATATAAAAAATAGTTTTCAAATGTCACTAAAATAATCAAATACTATTGAACCAAGAGAGGTTCCAATCAAGGTTTTGATGATAACAAAACATAAGTACTACTAACGAGTTTAATGTTGATGAGGATAACTATGAAAACAAAATGTTCCTGTATTAAGGGATTATGAAAGAAGAGATGATATTTACAATCTTCAATATCAAGATCAAGTCAAAAAGAAGATCAAAATACATCAATGTTATTTCATGTATTACTTATTAGTAAGCTCATCTTGATTGTCTTTAATAATCTAAAAGTCTCACCATATATAAACATTTAATTTCATTTTATTGCATAAGGCTTTACATTCATCAAAAGGTACTAAATATTTTATTTTTAATATAAAAGCCTTTTGATCTTTCAAATAACCTTTAAGAAACTTTTTGAAAAATCTATTTAATCATAATGACATTGTTCAAATTAAGTTTGAGAATTTGAAGGTGTTAAAATCATGTTTTTGGGTGATTGGTTAATCTAGATAGGTTAATGGTTGATCAATATAGTTTAAAGTTGTTGAATTTGAAGTATTGAGAGTTTGCTATAACATTGGTTAATATACTAGTTAACCATTATGTCATATTGGTCTACCAGTATCCTTTATTGGCTGACCACTGTTCCAGTGGCTAACGAATCTAGTATTGTAAATGTATATTATTCGATTAGTATGCTATATTGGTTGACTAGTGCAGTAAATATAATCATTATAATAGCTAGTTCTTGGCTCTAATGGTTGTTTTGGGTCCCAAAACAGTATAGATATGTGTATTCTCATTGGTTTTAACATAAAGTAGCATTTGAGTGTCCTATACAAACATTTCTAAGTATTTTTCAATAATTTGAGCATTGATTATGTGAGCCTTTTTATGATTACCAAAATATCCAAATGATCAATTTTGAGTTTTAAGCTATTTTTGGGGCTTGTGATCATTGTATTAAGTTTATCTAAAAGTAGTTTAAGGTCCCTCTTTACCTTAAAGAAAGATTGAAAAGGAGGTTCTTCTTTGTTAAAATAAAAGATTATGCAAAGGGTATTCTTCAACTAGAAAGAAGAATTATAGTGGAAATCCAAAATGAGTCTTGGGATTGGATTTAGGTAAGGATTGTTTATCTAGCCACTATAAATCAGTTTACATTTTCCTTCCTTTACTCTTTAATTTTTTGTTTATAAGCATAATTAAATTCTTTTAATTTTATTTCATTCTTGTATTTCTGAATTTGTAGACATTTTTTTTATAAGTTAGTATAGTTTAATTAAAATATTGAATTCTCATAATTTACCCCTTGTTGGATGCCATTAAGGAATAATAAGCGGAATCAGAACGGATCTATAGGGCTAGTATTTCAAACACAATCCTATAGAAAAGGTCATAATGACATACTTAGGAGCATCTTCATCATACTTTAACCAAGAGGTCCAAAACATAAGTAGAGTCCCTTTCTTTGACGAAAATGAGTAGCTTTATTAGAAAACATGAATGAATTTGTTCTTGATGGTTGATAATGTAGGTTTTAGGAAATTGTCTCAAGTGGTCCATACGTTTCTACTAAAATTATAGATGCTGGAAAAGTTCCCAAGTTGTAAGAGAAATGGGATCCTAAAGACAAAAGATTAATCTTTTAAAATAGTAAAGATATCAACATTTTGTTTTGTGCTTTAGGAAGAAATGAATTAAATAAAGTATCTATGTGTGAAACCACTCATGAAATTTAACATACACTTGAAGTTACTTATAAAGGAAAAAATAAAGTTAAGGAAAACAAAGTTAGCATACTAAGTTACTGATATGAATTGTTCCAAGTGATTCATGATGAAAACATTTCTAGTATATATACTACATTTATTGATATTACCGATGCCTTTAAGGGTCTTAGAAATACATACAGTAATGTTAAAATGGTGCAAAAGTTACTTAGGTCACTACCAAAAACATAGGAAGCTAAATTGAAGGTCATACAAGAAGCTAAGGACCTAACAAATCTACTACTAAAGGAGTTTAATGGATCTATTTTTACATATAAAATGAGGCACCAAGAGACATAAGCAGAAATGACGCTATCAAAAAAATTAAGGATTTAAAGTCTCAAAGAAATAATTAAGTGGCGAGGAAAAGATATCATCCAGTGAAAGTGATAAAGAAGATATTGCTCTAATCACTATAAAATTCAAGAAATTCTTAAAGAATAACTCCTCAAGAAGAAAGGACTATAAAGGTGGTAAGATAGATTCAAAACATGAATCAAGTAATATTATTGGCTTTAAATGTAAGAAACTTGGACACTTGAAGTTTGAATGCCCTCTCCTCAAAGAAAGGGACAAACGTGAAAGAAATGATAAGAAGGAAAATAGGGATAAAGGAAAAAAAAAGGCACTCAATGCCTCCTATTGGGATGACACAAGCAACTTTGAAAATGAACATTTAGAAGGAGAAGTAGCTCATATGTTTTTCATGGTAAAAGATGATGATGATGTACTTTATAACTCTAAATCATATGAAAATGATAATAGTGACATTGACCTGACATATGATGAACTTGTTAGGAGTCTTGAAATTATGAATATGAAAAAGAAAAAGCCATCTTTCAAACTCAAAGAAGTTTAGAATAATCTAAATGCAGTATAAGTGAAAATTTAAAGATAAAAAGAGTATATTGCATAACATTAAAGCTTCTGTAGGTGTAGCCATATTAGATAATCATGATTTAAATGCTTTAAAGTATGATGATAAAGAGTTAAAGAAGGAAGTTAATTCTTACAAGGACTCATTGTTCAAGTTCACTAAAGAAAGTGAGAAACTAGAAAACATGTTAAGAGCTCAAAAAAGTTCTAATAATAGACATGAAATTAGATATAGTCACAAAAATGCTTCCAATATAAAAACCATTTTTATCAAAGGAAAGCATTTGCATAATGAAGAACCAATGCCTAGGATGACAAATGAATATTGAGCATCCATATATAAGCACACACACGATACATCCACAAAGGCTCACGTTAAGAGTAAACCTTATATTTTTATGTATCATTCACAATCTAGATCGAGAATTCAACACTCTTAAGGAAAGAATGGGAACAACTTCTATACTAAAACACATGGTAACATGTAATCTTAATCATACCATATTAGGCATTACACTAAGCATAATTTTGTGACATATGTTATAAACTTCACATAAGCATCATTATAATGGAAGAAACATACCTCTTACATACAATTATGGTATAACTTTTCATTATCCAAAGAGAGCATTTAATTCACTTACATAAAGAAGTTTCCATAACTCATTTACATTAATACCTAGACCTAGTGATCACCAAACTATAGGTATCAAATGGTTCTTCAAAAATAAATTAGATGAGTCATGTATTATTATGAGAAAAAAAAGATAGATTGGTAGTAAAAGGGTATAATCAAGAGGAAGGCATAGACTTTGATGAAAATTAGGCTTCAGCGGCTAGGCTAGAAGCCATTAGGGTCTTTCTTGCATTTGCATCATATATGAATTCCAAATCATTTTAAATTGAGATTCAAAGTGCTTTTTAAATGGTTTCATACAAGAAGAAGTTTATGTTGACCAACCTCTAAGTTCTGAAAAACATGATGTACCCAACCATTTCTGCAAACTTGCGAAAGCTTTATATGGTCTAAAATAAGCCCCTAAATCTTGGTATGATAGGCTAAATGCATTTCTTTTAGAAAATGGATTCTCTAAAGGCAAGGTTGACACTATAATTTTTATTAAAATGCACAAGCATGATATCCTATTTGTTCAAATTTATATTGATAATATTATTTTTGGTGTTACTAATCAAAACATGTGTAAAGAGTTTTCTGAGTGTATGAGAAGAGAGTTCGAGATGAGCATTATAGGATAACTTAACTTCTTTTTTGGCTCCAAATGAAGAAAATGAAGGTATCTTTATAAACAAAACAAAATACACTAAAGAACTACTTAAATGCTTCAAAATTAAACAAGCCAAATCATTACGGACGTATAAAAGTATTATAATAAAATTGAATAAAGATGAATAGGGTAAGTTGATCGATGTAAAGCTCTATTATGGTATGAATGATAGCTTGTTTTATCTTATTGAAAGTAAGCCCAACAGATTTCAATCAAGTCCTAGAGAATCATATATATTAACCATTAAACACATCCTTTGATACTTATGTAGAAACATTTCATTAAGACTTTGGTATCCTAAAAAAACATTTTTTGACTTAATTGGTTATTCATATGTAGACCTTTTCAATAGCCTTTGGGTAGAAAGAGCATATTTGATACTTGCCAATTCTTAGGAAATGCATTAGTTTCTTGTTTAGTAGGAAACAAAATTTGGTTTCTTTGTCTATAATAAAAATCGAATACGTGGCAGTTGGTAGTTTTTGTGCTTAAATCCTTTGTCTTGGATAACATCTTAGAGATTATGAATTATATCTCACTAAGATATCGATCAAGTGTGATAATATAAGTTCCATTTATGGAACAAAGAATCCTATAGAACATTCTAGGACTAAGCACACAAAAATTACCATTTTATTAGAGATTATGTGCAAAATAGAGATATTGAATTATAGTTTGTAGATACACAACACCTATTGGCCAGTATTTTTATTAAAATTATGAGTGAGGATATATTTTGTTCAATTAAAAGAGACTAGAAATTTTAATGTAAATTTGCTTAGATAAATGCCTTTTTAAAATTATTTTTAAGTTAATTTATGTTTCTAAACTTTAATTTGATCTCTAAAAGCTCTAATGTGTGTTACCAGAACATACTAGTCGACTAATACCATATTGGTTGACCAATATCCTTAAAACAACTAAATTAATTATTTGATTGTATGAATGGTCACCCAACCAGTCTCACTAGTCGACCAATGACTAGTTGACCAATACTACTAAATCTGTAATTCATTTTCTTTCACATGAGTTTATAAAAAGTCTGATCTCATATAGTGATCAATCAAATTCATTAACTGGTCGAATAATCTCTCAAGCAGGTTGATCAATATTATTAATTCCTTAACACTGTTAGTTCCATAGAGTTTGTAGTTAATTAGTCACGAACAACGGTCAACTAACAACAAACACTGGTTGACTAATATACCAAAATTCTTTAAAACAAGATGCTCATTCTTTCTCATCTGTTACTCACACCTCTCTCTCCTTCTTTGCAAATCTCTTCGCCTGCTACCTATCACACTGAATTTCACTTTAAATAACACTCATTAACAAAACTTCATATAATTCACCTATTCATTCCTTACTCATCTCCCCTTGCATCCATCTAAAAAAGCCTACATAGGCTTCATCTCCTCCAATATGACCTTTACTTCTTCGGTGAGATTAAGGTGACCTCCCAATATTCATTTAGCGCTCTAACACTCTAAATTGTTTCCTCCTTCCTTTGCCATGCTTAATTCACTCTCACGTTCAGAAGGTAAACCCTAGCCTTCCTAAAGTTGGGGGTTTCTAAATTTTAAATTTCCGTGTTCATTTGATATTTCCTTCGGCTTGTCATCTCAATTTCTAACATATTTATGCCTACCTATACATTCAATTCCATGAATTACACGTTCAATTGCATTAATTTAGCTTATAATGCAAATTATAGTTTTAGATCAGGAAATTGCCTAATTTCATGTGAATTGCAACTTTTTAAAACTAAGGATCCTTAGCCTAATTCATGACTAGTTTAAACTTTCTTAACTCTTAAGTGATTTAAATTATGCTTAATTTTGTCCAAATTAAAATTTATAATATTTTTACCTAAATCAATTTTAGGGATTTCCTTATTATGCTTAACTTTTCATAATTAAAGGTTTCTTAATTCAATTGAAGATTAGTTTAAGCCTTTTTGACTTAGAGTTGCTTATGATTTTAGTTTTGTCCAAATCAAATTATTTGATCCCTTCACCTAAATGATAATTAGGGATTTCTTATTTATGCATCAATTCTCTAAATTAAAGATTCGTTCATTCAATTAGACATTATTTTAATGTCTTTCAAATGCAAATTGCATTAAATTCCATCTACTTTTGTATGAGTCATTTTTTTATTATTTAGCTTAAAATTCATTAGGGAATTGGAGTTTTTATTTTTTTTCAATTCAACTCAATTTATATGCCTTTGATGCCCTCTTAACTCAATTGAAAATCCTTTTTACTAACCATTTTTGTGTTTATGTGTAAGATTTACTTATCTATATAATGTGTGTTAAATTCCCAATTAAAATTTGTAGACTTGAGACTATATGCTGGAATCCCTCCCCGGGCGGGTCACGGGCCTGACGTCCTACGTGACATCTGGTCGCGTGTCCCACAAGGGAGGAATTCCCCACCAGGTCAAACTTAAACAAAACAAACTCATTTAACCTACCTCCAAACAAAATCAGAGGTAGATCATAAGAAATTTCAATAAAGGTTGACCCCGGAAAAA
>JAOTJB010346857.1:0-12085 GCA_027123815.1 Erythroxylum minutifolium
AATAACCCCCGACGTGCCTTCTTTGTTTTGCAGGAATCCTCAAGCTAGAATTCTCGTGTCCAACAGTCGATTCCATGGATCCAAACGGCAACTTGCAGCCTCATCAGAATCAGGCAGAACCAAGTTCAGTAATATAAAGATTTATTCTAGAAATTATTATGTATTTTAAATAATTGAATAAAAATTTTAAATTACTTTCTTCATTGGCTATATCACAAATTATGGTAATCTTTATCCCTCTCATTTCAAGGTGGGTGCTTCGCTGGAAGACTCGAATAGCCCCCCAAGACGTCGAGTTGAATTAATCCCTAGACTGCAATGGATGTAGTTGACCTCTAACTTAGACGTCGTTAAGTGGATGAATGTCCTAAGCAACTTTGCAATTCATATTTGGAGAGGGATGAATCAACGAAGCATAAGTTTAAGTTTGATCGTTATTAGAACTTACCTACGAACGACGCCTTGCTATTGAACAAAGGCCCCATCACCAATGACAAGACTGTCCTTTCTGGATCCTGATGTCACCGCTGATAATACTGGGAGTACAGGCCTACTACCTTAGAATGCTTTGGGCCCTTGAGTGGGACTTGTCTTTGCTTTAATAGAAAGTTGCAATTTGGGTCCAATACTTGAAGCTAGTCGTTTGTGTAAAGGGATTCTCTCTTGGAACTATGTGATGTATGTAGGAAGTTATATACTATCGCTAAACGACTTACATGAGATTCTAATATTTGTAAAACGGAGATTACAACTCTCTTTAATTTCCCTCTAGTTCCCAAATTCACAGAAATTGCTGCAATATCTGATTTAGGTGGTCTTATGGTCTACTGTGTCGTCTTCTCGCTTCTTCACTTTCCGTCCACAGCACAAAACGATCACTACAAAATAGCGAAGAGAATGTAAAGAAACAAAAGCGAGGGAAGTCAGTCCAGAGTCGAAAGCTTGATGTAGAAGAACATAAACATAAGGGGCTTTTATTTTACTTGCGAAGTAGAAGGCGGAAAGAAGGACTGATGGTCCCCGAGTGGTCGGGTCCAGGCAACTCCTAGTGTCGGGTGTCCCAGTGTTTGACAAGATTTAGTTTGCATGTGCTCTTGATTAGTTTTTATGGGCTCTCACAGTCTTTATTACAATACCCATAAAATATCGCCTCTCTCTCTCTCTCAGAGCTTCTCGATTCCTTTATGATTTTGTCTCTAGATCAGGAGTGAAGCTCTGAACTTGCGCTTATTAAATAAACTGTTAAGCCCATTTCTCCATTTAAACTAAACTCTTTGGTGGGAAAGGGGAAAAAAAAAAGAAGAAAATGTTTATGAGATAGGAGGTATAGAGGGGCAAGGAGAGGATTGATTTTGAGCTGAAGTTTGGTTGATTGGTCTCTTACTCTGTTCCCCTTTCTGGGGGAGATTCTTCTCTTCTCCCCCTGTATTTGAAAGTAACCTTTTTGGGGTTTGAGCTTTGTTTCTTAGCTTTCTTTGGTCTCAGCTTTCACTTTCTCTCTCTACACCCACGTGGGGTTCCTTTACTTTTGCCTTAAAAAGGACTTGTGAACATTAAAATCTCTGAGTTTTGATCGCCGGGCCTGATTCTTGAGATGTGGTTAGTAGCAGGACACTGCACAGAGCATGTCTTGTGTTACTTCTCTGCTTGTTTGTCAGCTTATCCACTCAACACTGTAAATAAGCCCTTCAATACTTTGTCTTTGTGAGTGAGCTTATGATTTGTGTTTCTATTGGGGTTGTGCAGAAAAGGTCGTCGTATAGTGCAGATGCTAAATTCTGTCCTTTGAAAATATGGAATCTGGGAGTGGATTTTACTCAGTTGATGAGTTTAGATTAGATGCCAGATGGTTAGTTGATCCCAAACTTCTTTTCGTTGGCCCAGAGATTGGTGAGGGAGCTCATGCCAAAGTGTATGAGGGCAAGTAAGTTTATTCCCTTATCAAGACTTTCGCTTCATCTTCTTGTTTTGCACATCAAAACCTTAAATCTAGGCTTCTGCCATTGTAATCTGTTGTCAGAACACCTCTGCTTGCTTGCTTGTGGGCCGTTTTTGGTGTGTGAATTAAGCTCGTCTATGATGTAGGTTAAATTTTCTTTATAATTTAAGAGCTTAGGAGAAATGATCCAGACGGGAAGAATTACAAACAGAAGAAAAATAGGGAAAGACTAAAGAGTGAGAGAGGGGAGAAAAATCTTAGAAGGAAATTCTTACTGTTATCCAAATTGATGCAAAGAATTTTCCTTGATGCTTTTTGTGATTACTTACGTTACTGTATCTTAATCAACTTGGTTGGATTCCTTTGCAGATATAAAAACCAGACCGTCGCCATTAAGATTGTTCATAAGGGAGAGACGCTGGAGGAGATCGCTAAGAGAGAAGCACGATTTGCTAGGGAAGTTGCAATGTTGTCTAGGGTCCAACATAAGAACTTAGTGAAGGTTGAGCTCTCGGATGTTATTATAAGTTTGCTTCATTAGACATAATATAAGTTGCAGGCTATTAAACAGTTTTCAGTGAATAACAAATGATTGTTACTAAAACTGGGTGTTGGAAATTTGTGTGTCAACAGTTCATTGGTGCCTGCAGAGAGCCAGAGATGGTTATAGTCACCGAACTTTTGCTGGGAGGGACCCTGCGGAAATACCTACTCAGTATGCGGCCAAGATGCTTGGACAAACATGTAGCTATTGGTTTTGCACTTGATATTGCTCGAGCCATGGAATGCTTGCACTCTCATGGGATTATCCATCGTGACCTGAAACCTGGTAATATTTTTATCACCCTACCGATTAATAGACAACTCACTATGTACAAAGTTTAAGCCACTATTTTGACAAGGTCGTTTGCTAACTAATGTTCCAAGAGGTCATTCACTAATTCTATGTCCAATTGGACCTTTTTGAACATTAACGTCATCCGCTAATGATACCTGCTGATTAGTAACATCGTACAAATCTTTCTGGCCTGTCACCTATAGTGCATTGTAGCTAATTTAGCATGGTAAATTGTGTATGAAAGCTTCTTTGTGACTGCTTAAGATTTGGCAATTCTGCTTTCACCTTATTGAGTCATGAACCCATTGATACCATAATTTTCTTAAATTCCGTTGTCACTACAAGTTTGTCTTAAAAGGCTTATTGAACTGATTAGCATGTACAGATATTCCTTATGCCCAAAGTAGGAAATGAAATCTTCCATCTTATGGCTATTTCATTTTTGAGAGAATTTGACAATTTCACTTCCCATGATCCTCAGAAGTAATTGGTATCATTAGGTACTATAAATGTTATGTCAGCCAGATGGTACTTGTGTCTGTGTAGAGTGAGGCCATATGGCTTGAAAAGAAGGTTATCCCTTTATTTTTATATGTTTACTCGTTAGGATGGGACTTCAAATTTGTTAAAACGCTCACAACTTAAGTCACTTTTTACTTTTCAGAGAACTTGCTCTTGACTGAGGATCACAAAACTGTGAAACTAGCTGATTTTGGACTAGCAAGAGAGGAGTCATTGACAGAAATGATGACTGCTGAGACAGGAACATACCGTTGGATGGCTCCCGAGGTACTGAACTAAAGGAAGGCGAATGGTTGCTATTGTTTATTTTTAAAAAATTGATTTTTTATAATTTACCTTCTCTCTTAAGTGCTTACCGTTATACTCGTTACATTCTTGGCAGTTATATAGCACCGTCACCTTAAGGCAGGGAGAGAAAAAGCACTACAATCATAAGGTGGATGCTTATAGCTTTGCAATTGTGTTGTGGGAGCTTTTACACAACAAGTTACCATTTGAAGGCATGTCAAATCTTCAGGCTGCATATGCAGCTGCCTTTAAGGTAGTGACCTCTTGTCTATTCACTCGAAAATTATGTTGTGCCAACTAAAATTTTGATTAAGTTCTCCCTGAAAGCTTTGAAGACTTGTAACTACGATGGTGTATATTAACTTTTCAGAACGTGAGACCTAGTGCTGAAAACTTGCCGGAAGAATTGGCCATCATTCTGACTTCATGCTGGACAGAAGATGCAAATGCTCGGCCTAATTTCACTCAAATAATTCACATGATACTGAATTATCTATCCACCATTGCTCCTCCTGAACCAGCTATTCCTCCACGTCTTTTGACATCAGAGAACACCATCTTGCCACCAGAATCTCCGGGTACAAGTTCCTTAATGACAGTGCGTGATGACTGTGGGGAAACCCCCAAAGCAGAGATGGAAAACAAGCCAAAAAGTTTCTTCTTCTGCTTCAACCAATGTTATTAAACCACCCTTGTAAAAGAAAATGACAACCTTGGTGTGTTTCCCAGGGATAAGAGGCTGGAGATAGCTCAGTCGGGAACAGGCTCTTATCCCAGGAACACATTTTGACGACATTTTTTGATCAATAAAATTCGTCTTTTTGGTGTCCATACAAGCTCGTGAACTCTTCCTGATGGTAGTCGCCAGATACCGCCCCTTGTCCACCAAAATTATAAGGGATCCTGGAGCAACGCTATAACATATCCGTGCACCAAAAGTTCCATGATGTGGGTAGATTTGGTTAAAAGGACATGAACTATGGTTTGTGAGAAAAAAATAGTGAGAAAGAAACATCTCTGAAGGTGATGTTTAACTGTTCCTGAGACAAGGAGAGAAATTGCATGGCAATCTGATTACTGGCCTTGAAATTAAATGTCAATTTTTCGGTACGAGGGAAACAGAACCCAGTACCATTAATTCCCAGGAGAAGCAACTTTGGATACATTCATTCTGAAAGAGTTATCTGAAAATGAGAGAAAAGGGGGAAAAAAAGAAAAAGAGAGAGATAGAAGACATTTTTTTGTTTAAAGAAGGCTCTGTATTGAAACAAGTCGATTCCGGAGCAGATTTGAATAATTCAGGGATTAGTTTTGCTGGCGTAGATCTTCTGTTCTTATTATTTCGTTCCTATCTTACATTATGAGAATAAATAGCACTTATACTTAATAAAAGGGACTAAAAAAATGAATGAATGAATGTATTACTCATAAACAGGATAAGAACAAATTAATCTGAATCCGGCCTAATAATGGTTCATCCCCTATCCAACAGGGAGAGTCATGAACAAGTGGTCCCATCAGACAGTTGCTGATGAAATTCTAACTTTTTGCTTGTAATGTATCTCGAGGCAATAGAATATCCTTCATTCAATTATCCGTTGATGGGCTCTACTTGTGATTGAAACCGAATAAACTCCGCTTTTTGGAAAAGTCAACAACCTGAATGCTTGTAGAAAAGCATCCTAAAGCACACGGCAGATGAAATAATAAGAACGACCATGTTTGTGAATGATGGAAATTGATTGAAACCAAGTGAAATTAACAGAACTGGGAAAACGGAATAGACCTTTCTTTACATTATACATAGCCTTGAATCTGGCCGCAATGTTACCAATATTCGTTGCAGGAATAGCATCCCTCTTTGATGTGGTGAAAACGATTCCTATCACGAAGTACAATTTCTCTATCATATACCCTTGATATTATTTTTGCCGCATTATGGCAATCTGTACAAACTCTAAGATTCTTGGAAATTCTAATTGTGGTTCCAGGAGGAGTTTTAGAAAGACCAAAAGCTATAGCGAGCTTCTCGCTGTGATGTGACACTGTGGATTCCCTGTCCTCCTCTTCTGCGTCGAATGTGCCTCTGATATATTGGGCACATAGCCAGCTGCCTCGATTCGTCGAATCATGTCTTCAGTTGCGTTATAAATTGCCTTATACGGCTGTACTTTAGCTTCAGCTAGAAATTCATAAATCTGTCCTTCCAATTCAATCAAACTACAGCCAGGCATTTTCTTGATTCCTCTCTCTTTCATCTCACTTCTCTTTCTCATGGCGTCCGACAACCTCCCAACTGATGCATAAATGTTAGACAAGAGTATGTAATCCCCACTATGCATGGGCTCCAGTTCAACCAGGTGCTTCAATGATTCTTCTGCTATCTCAACATTCTTATGCACCTTGCATGAAGCCAACAATGTTCTCCAAGTCATAGCACTGGGTTGGATGGGCATTTCCTTTACAAAACGATAAGCTGCCATGCACCCATAGTGTTCCAAAGTTGGCTCAATACCAAAGTCTCTACTCATGCTGATAAAGAATTCACGACCCTCATTGACCAGACCTGCATAACTGCAGGAAGAAAGAAACCCAATAAAAGACACATTGTTCGGTTTGATGTCACTTTCCCTCATTTTCTGATACAACTCAAGAGGCTTCCTTCCTTGTCCATTATTAGCAAAACCTTGAATCAGTGCTGTCCATGAGTACACGTTTTTCTGAGGCATATTTTGGAAGACTTCAGTTCCATTAATCCACATTTTCCATAGAAGTCTATAAGTGCAGTTCCAAGAGTGAGGGTAATCTTAATCTTCTTCCTCTCAATATACAGATGAACCCATTTATCAGTCTCCAAAGCTCCAAGTACAGCACAACAAGAAAGCACACTGACCATAGTAACCTCATTAGCATCTAAATTTTCCCTTTGCATCCATTAAAAAGATCAAGTGCATCTTTACATCTCCTTGACTGAGTATAACCAGAGATCATTGCACTCCAAGTAATGACATTCTTCCGATCCAGTCCATCAAGCAAGTTTCGTGCTTTATCCATCTCACCGCATTTTGAATACATGTCAACAAGAGCAGTGATTAAGATACTATTCCCTTCCAGACCATTTTTCCTTACAAACTCATGAATCCACTCTCCCAGCTCTACGTCACCCAATCAACCACAAGCCGGCAAAACACTGAGCAATGTTATACAGTTAAATCCAACATCCAGTTCCCTCATTTCAAAGAATAACCTAATGGCATCCTCATAGTCCCGTTCTTAACATACCCCGACAACATTGAATTCCAAGTAAACATATCCCTTTCACACGTTCCATCAAATAGTTTCCTGGCAAGATTAATGTCACCGCAATTTCCATACATGTGGATCAGAGTGTTCAAACAAAGCCCATCAGAACCAAACCCACATTTCACATCCTGGGCATGAACCTGTTTCCCTTCTCTCATTCTACGTAATTGGGAACAAGCTTTAAGAGTACAAGGCAAACTGAACTCATCAAACAGAAACCCATTTTCGAGCATTTGCTTGAACAAGATTAAAGCTTTTTGCGGGATTGGTTCTCTGTGAAGACTCTTATCATGACATTGTATGCCCCTGAATTGGGACTAACCATGTTTGCGAAAATTGAAACGGCGTAGTCCATGCCGGTGGTTGGTAGTAGTAAGGCGGCTGATTCGAGGACGGTTGCCGCTACCATAGGGTCGAAGTGGCGGCGGGTTTTGAGGAGGAAGGCACGGACTTGATTGAGACCCTGGTGGTTCTGCCATGTTTCAGGATTAGGGATTTGGGGTTGTCTGGAAAATGAGAGATTGTAATTGTCGTGGGATTTGGGCGGGAAAATGGAGAACTGTGGTGGCCATTTCTGTTTGGACCGTTACGGTTTGAGATATACCGAACTTAAAGGTTTAAGTATTTATTTGTCTTATTTATTTACGTTGACTCGACAAAAAACGAAAAATAAAAGTAAACTCCACGCCCCAGGCCAAAAGGTCAAACGGCGCCGTATTTAGGTCCCGAACTCTATCACTGGACCGCTAAATTCCCCAATACCAGGTGAACGTACTAGAAAGTAGAATTGGGAATTTGATGTCTTGTTAATATTGTGCTTGAGGTGATAAAGACATGAATGCAGTTGAATGGAACAAAATATTCAAGAAGTGTTTCCTCAATTAAATTTTATTGAACAGAGATACTTATTTAAAGATAAGATTATTAATAATAGAACCACAATCTATTGGATCACCAAATCATTTAACATTATAACAACTACATAATATCGCGGAGGAGTTATCAAAGAAGTGTAATCCATGGAAAAGAGTTTCTTTAATATAACAAAGTATTCAAATCATGATAGAAAAATGGGAGTAAGGAGAAGACATAAATAAAAGGAGTAAGGAGTAGACTTCAAGTATAGAGTTTTTCTTAAACATTTTCAACACCTAACTAACTTCATCACACATTAGGCTTCCATAGTTTTAGGATAATGTCAACTATGAAGAGAATTCATTATTTGACCACCAGTATTAAAAGCGAATTTGGAAGCAATTTTGGATACTAAAATTGTTGATAACTTTCATGAAATTACTTGCATAATTGAATATTGAGCTCCATTCGACTTTCACCACAATAATATACGAAAATGCTCATTAATAATGGTCACAATATCTACTTCCAAATATTTATCCAAATTTATCCTATTGTAAGAAGTCCCGCGACTCCCGTCCCTTTTCTCTTTTACGAATTCTTTAAAACAAAAGCTCAAACTTCCAACTATATTTGGTGATGATGTATTAACAAAGATGAAACTCATATTAAATTACCATGATCTAGCACTTTGTCCATTCTTAATTGATAACTATTAAACAAATCATATCAAAATTGTTTAATAATATCGATATGTCCTTCAGTCCAATCACCATACAACTATCAATCGAAAATTGAAGTTCTTCCATCTTATACCTTAGGTTTAACACATAATGGCTATCATAGTATTAACATTCATAGACCATTAAGTATTACATTTTTCCATCACTTGATATGCAATTGTTTAAATCACCTCACTTGAATAAGATATCCACTCAAATAATGCTAGTTTAATATCGTACATATTAGCAAAACAAATGTGTGAAACTGGATATTTTGTTCTTAAGAACAACTCAGTAAAAGTTCAATATTGTCAACTTCATATAAATTGTTTCAGCTAACTCCTATTGCTTTTCTGATGGAAAATAAGTATATTGAGAATTTCATGGTCTCAACATGATAAATATCTCAATATACTTAGTTCTAGACTTTAGCATCTTGAATACTGAATTCCATTATGTTGGATAATCCAAAACTAGCTTCTTTATGCATAGAACGCGTAGTTATCATGTATTTTCTTCAATTTTTTACTCATTTGAGTGTTGCACTCTATTATATTACACTATTTCAAATTGCCTCAACCCTTATATTTATTATCTCCAACCAATCCTTCACTATTAGATTCCTAATATGTGCAAAAAAAACACATATGGTATAAGCTCCTATCTATTAGCAATCTCCTAATTCATAAATCGGTCTTCACTTTTATGATCATAGCATCATTTGAGCTACAGTTATCTAAAGTTATAATTGAGAGTTTCATGTCAATGTTTCAATCCGATAAGCATTTTGCCAATACAATTATCAACCTGTCATTTGTATGAAGCTTTAAGACATAAATAAATCTCTATTTAAAATATAAACAAATATCAATTATGATATAATCAATAAACAAATGATGACAAAATTAAAGAATATTATTTACCTTAAGATTCAACAACATAAAGTATAGTTATTATCAATATAATGTGTTGCCACCTCCATATAATCAATATAATGTGTTGCCACCTCCATATAATCCTTGTTTTGGTTGCCAGTCATCCATATATCTGATGTGATGGCAACTCGTTCTTAATTACTTAACAATGTCTTTGATAGCAAATTATTTTGTTTTTTATAAATCTTAAAGATATCTATCTTTATGATATTATTAGTAGATATCTTGAAAGTTAGTTGAAGTGAGGTGACAAACATCCTAAAATTTTGATTATCAATAATAGAGAGAAGATATTTATTCTCTATGATCATTTTTGCCAATAAATACTTGGATATGTGAAAATCATAACCCTTAGCTGTTATTTCACTCTTCCGTTTCATTAGGTTAGGGTTCAAAAAAGTTTGATTTCCTTACATTATCATAACCTTGGTATTCATTTTGCTCTTTCTTTTCATTATGTTAGGGTTTTAAAAGTTTGACTTCGTAATACCATCTTCTTTTTGTTGTAAGAGTCCATATGCCTCTTCAAATAAGATGTATCTCCTTTAGAACCCTTGACCAACATCTTATAGCGATACTTTTATTCAACTTTATCAACCATATCACTTGATCTACTCTCGATAAATTGACTTTAAACATCATTTTTTATCTTAAAAGAAACAGTCATTCAACCTAAACTATTTCTACACTTGGTATATTGTCAAGTACCAAATTGGAACTCTCTATTATGTTGCCTTTTATTGTTGAAGGATTATATACATCCATCTATAAAAAAAAACATAAACAAGATAATTATGAAAAGTTAGATATAAATACAACTTATTGACGTAATTAACATAACAAAAGAAGTTACTATTTGAGCTATAAATATTTGAACATAAAGAATGTTGGAAGCTTTGAGGTCTTGACAAAATGTTACTATTAAAAACTATTAATAAGGGTTAAAGAAAGAAAATCCAATAGAGATAGTATAAGAATTATCGACATATTTTCTCAAGAAGAAAATATAGCCTTTCCAAATAAATAGACACCATTCAAATTATCCCATTTTGTAGCTTATGAAGAAATATCTAGATGTTCAGTGACTATATGTTCATTCAAAGAATTCAATTCACGCTTGTAGACTGACTTCCAAGAAGAAAAAGCTCAAAAGGTAGCAAAATTTTAGATTTCATAGGAAGAAATGCGAAAATAAAGTTAGAAGAAAAATAATACATTGATTTTTAGGAACGGGAGGTTGCAAAGAAAGCTATTAAAGGAAAACCTTATGTTATTAACACTTGTTGAAGATATAAAATAAATAAGTTCTCTAAAAGGAGAATTGGAAAATCTACAAAAATCTTCAATTTGGAAATTCTATTTGCCTTTATGCAGTTGTGATTCAATCCATAACAAAAGAAATTTGCTTTTCACTCATTCATGGTTCAGAAAATATCCATTTCACTATCAAACTATAATTTTTTTTAATTGAAAACTAAGAAAATAAAACAATAAAATGTATTAGTTTGTGTGAATTTTTATATCTTAATACAAGTTACTGCTTACAATGGGAAGACTAATAGAGAAACAAGCTTTTTCTGAACCAACTAAAACTTAAAACATAGAGTTATACTGTGCTGTAAATTTTCCTACTAGACCCATCAAAATTTGGGTTGTGTATACCTATTAAATTTGGAATGGAACACTAATTCATAGATCAAAACATCATATGATAACATTAGAAGTTAGAAAAAAGATTTGAAGACTAGACTTAAACATCAAAACACTATATGATAACATTAGAAGTTAGAACAATAAAATAATAAGTTAGAGTAGGGTTAATATGATAAAGCGTTCTCACTACACTGAAACTTTTACTCTATCAACTGAATTTTTATTTCTATTGAAAATGTAAATGTAAGGGGAATAGGTTTGTAATAGTTTGTGATTTAACTTTTTTTAAAACTATTGCTTTCTTATTTAAAATGTCAGTTGTTAATCTATCTCTTTGAGTTGATGCATGGGTACCTAATGCAATTAAAGCTAAATATTTTTGAAAGCTCTTTTTGTTGACTTGCGTATTTAAACTTACGATTTGTTTAGATATTAACCCCTTTAATGCAATGCAAGAGAAGAGAAAATGAAAGCACTTTTACTTATACACTTTGATGATATAATAAGTCTTTTGAGGCTTAATTAGTGCCCAAATTCAAGCGTTAAAAACTAGAAAATAATAGATAAATCCGTAATATTGTTTAGAGATAGACTTGAGGGGTATCAAAGCGAGAGAAGATAAATCAGCTGGCCAAGAACCTCAAGCTTTCCACAATTTTTAATATCAACATCAACAAACTTTCAACTTCTAATCCTACCGTTTGATTGAAATATTGCAATTAATGAAGTTGATTGAAACTTTTAATTGTCATATGGTGCATGGAAATAAATTAAACAACTGTAACTTTCTAACAATTGCATAAACAATAGGTAGGGTGGAGTCGGTCCATCGTCGACTCAAGCTTAGTTTGGGGGAGCGGTGACGGTTGACAACATGCTGAAATGATAAGTACTTATTTTCAATAAATACCTATGTGTTTGAGATTGCTATTTTAGTAACTGTTGAAACGTGAAAATAGGTGTTTGGTAAGTGCGGTTGTAGTTGCTGAAAAAAGATAAAATGACTAAAAAGTTCATTGATTTAATAAAC
>JAOTJB010346880.1:0-12084 GCA_027123815.1 Erythroxylum minutifolium
AATAAACAAGTAAACAATAAAATAATTGAGCTACCAATGATATTGAGATTGATCAAAGTTGAAGACTAAGGAACTATTCTATCCTTATTTTGTTTCCCTTTCTCTTGTTGATTCAATTTATGTTTGATCCAAGATATCCTAAAGTTTTGATTACTCTCTTTCAAGATCTATTCAACTAACCCTAATTGAATTCAATATTTATAGAGTTGTAAGCTCTCAATTCATAAAACTGCTCTTAACTTGTTCAATTAAATCTAAAGTAATCCTTTAGATAGTTAATTCATAATTAAGATTTCTCTTTAATTGTTCATTAAGCTGATAATTGTAGGTTTATTAAGTTATCAACTCTCCTTTCTTACCTTAACACTAATGACTTGATTCACTGTCTTGATTTATTACTAAGCATATGCACGACAATTATCATAAATATTCATGAATATATTGAATTCAAAAAGACGTAATGTTCACAAAATAATTCAAGAAAATCCCTAATAGGGATCTAGAAAACCATAATCATGTTAAACATCATAGTAGTCTAAATAATCATCCAAGAAAATGAAAGAGATAAAGGAAAAAGAAAGAAAAACTAGTTTTTGTCTTGATTAGGAAATCTGAAATTTCTTTGAAACTCTTCTTGATGTCTCCTCTTGATCATCTTTGATGTAGGCACTACTACTTCTTTTTGGTGTTGTTTATGTTTTTTTTATAGTGGTTAAGAGTTCTAGGGTTTCAATGCTTTGTTTGGTTCTAAAAATATCCCTCAAAACCTTAAAACTCAAAAGATCTTATGCTTGGAAACACCTCTTGGTTCAATCCTCTCTGACATGATCGTGCAGTTTTGCCATGTAAGATCGTGCATGGTTCACAATTGTGCCTCCCTTACATGCATCCGTAATCTTCTCCATTCTTCAATTTCCTATTTCCAAACACTCATAACACATCAAATACCTCTTGAAACATAAAATTAAGATCAAATTCTTTCTTTAAAATAAAAACAAACACTTAGAATACATACAAACACTAATAATAGCACAATTCTAAGCCTATAAATATGATAATCATCTAAGAAGCACTTTCAAACACACTTAAACACCTAGAAAAACATAATATAATCTACACCTATCAAAGACCTTAACTCCTTTTACATGCCCATTAACTCTAATATTCCACAGTGCATTATTGTCTTAAACGATGCAAAGAACTATATCAAGTTCGTTAAAGAACTTATTGATCCAGTTAATTATTTCCACTAAATGAAAAATGTATTATGGCTTAATTAACAACCATTGCTACATTGGA
This sequence comes from Erythroxylum minutifolium, assembly GCA_027123815.1. Classification (NCBI taxonomy): domain Eukaryota; kingdom Viridiplantae; phylum Streptophyta; class Magnoliopsida; order Malpighiales; family Erythroxylaceae; genus Erythroxylum; species Erythroxylum minutifolium. The sequence goes on from JAOTJB010346880.1 coordinate 1,300, forward strand.
ACCTTTCCAGTCTATAAATATATTGTTCTAAGTAAAATATACTTCAATTAGGATTTACTTCTAAAGTTAATATCCTTATCACCTTGAACTCAAATATCAACTTAAAAATAAAATAATGGATATCTTTAATACTTCACAAGTATCAAATATCTCAAATACTAAACATCTTTAGTACATTATCTATATAATTACACTTAGAATAGGTAAGAAACTTCCAATCTATCTCTATAGATCTAATTTATAGAATTAAGTTATTAACTTTTCATATCTAATATTCCTAGATAATTATATTTTCAAAAATTGAAAATTAGAATTATTGTTCTCTGTAAGCAATATGTCTCTACATACTCCCAATGAAGAGGACAACTATACTCCCACTAACTTTCTTATAGACAAGATAAATTCATAAACATCTCCAAAATAAACTCTTTGAATTCATCATAAAAGTAAATCTTTCAATATCTCATAGCCTTTCAACTATAAATCAAACGTATCAATAAAAGCACTAGTTCTAATTGGATGAACTTTCATGAGATAATTTTCAAATTTCATCTTACTCCCACTACTTATCGTAAGAACAATCCTCCTTTAAGTATTCATTGAAACAAACACGTTGTTCAATAATTTAGTAAGATTATACCTAACCTATTAGATATCTCATAAACTTTTTATTATCCAATGTAGTTCTAAACTTAATGGGTAATATATGCTTCAGCAAAGCATCACATCCTTAAATTATTAACTTTGACTCTTTGAAAGACTTAACATTTCATATCTAATATGAAATCTTACTCAATGATTTAATTAAAAATATTGAAGGTAATTTATTATACTAGTCACAGTTGTAGGAAAAATACTATTGCATTATATAATATCTCATATTCTATTTTCCTCCTTACATAAATTCATACTCTTATGTAATTTTTTGTGACTTAATCCACCAGAGAATCTCATTCCCTATAGATAACTAAAAATTTAAAACCCATTAAATTGATCTCATCAAAGTGCTTTAACATTCTCAATACTCAGTTTGTACTTAGATTTAAACAATTTGAACTTTTCAAAATTTTAAATCATTATTTAATTTAATACATATCACTATATCACATAAAGTCATTAGTAATATAGTGAAATGTAAGTATCATTTTTTTATAAATTGGATGGATTCAATACCATCATTGTCCTTTCACTAAAGGTTGATTTAGTTATCCTAAAATTTAACAATTTTCACAATTTTCATACGATTCATAACCAGAAGAATACATATATCGTAGTATGTAACATTACGATCTTCGCTATGTTGATTTAACGAACATAATATAAAAGGATAGTCTTTGTTATCTATCTTTGTATTCTTATCACTTATATTAAGCATAAGTCTCCTTTGATCCAACACATACAAACTATTTGTATAAAACTGGATCAACTACTTTTACTCAACAATCTATTTCTTATCATGCATTAAACATTGTAGTGAAGTTGAATCTGAATTCAATATTAAATACTCAAAAGCATGAATTAGAAATACATATGAGCTCTATCATATTACGTATAGGAAATAAAAGTCACGCAATCATTTTATTCTTATGACATCTATTATCATACTATAGTGAAGCCTTTGATTGATGCTCATGTTTATGCTTTTAGTAGGCTAAATTAAATGGAACAATTCCATTAAGGCAATAGACCTTTCAGCTCTACTTTATGAATCTTATTATCATGGTGTTGATGTACATCTTGCATATTGGCATCAAAGTTTATGAGACATTAGTCAACTCAAAATATCAATACATTTTGTCATCTATATGATTTGACATATCTCTAAAACTTTAACACAAAATCCTCAACGAAGATTAATAACAAAATTGCATAATGGACATAAAATTTTTCTTATCAAACTTTGAAAACTCTTCTCAAACATAACCTTTGTCTAAGAAATTTGGTTCATTAATTTAGTATCAACTATAGTAAATAAGATAAATTATACTCAGAATAGAATTTAAATGTAAGAAAAGAAAGTAATTGATTATATGTCATGATTACCGAATGAGATTATGACTCTAATCATATATTTGGATACTTCCACTATTTTATTCAAAATACTAACCCTTACTATTATTTGGAAAGATTATTCTAATATTTCTAATGACTAAGATCCCATTTAAATATAATTAATCTTGAGTTTGCTCAATAAACCAACTAAACTTAAATTTAGATAATAACTTTATCAATCACATCTCATATGACTCCCGGATCTATTAGGTGACAACTTTTGCCAAAATATAGCTTATTTGTTATTTTTAACCCTGTCTCTAAATTCATGTGATCAAGATTTTGCTCATTTAAATCAGAAAAATTTAGTTAAGTAGGACCCACTGTCATAAGAGTAAACATATTAAGGTTAAAGTGGCCTCACATTTACTTACAAGCCTAACAATAAATAGGCTCTATCATTTTTTTAAAAAGAAAAAATGTATTAAAAAATAAACCATTAATCTACAAAAGTAGTAATAAGATAATACCATTAGAGATTAAATTGCCTATAATAACATTATGCTGAAATTACAAAACAGATACAAAGAAATCTATCTAGTTGATTTTCCATTTAAGTAGGCATTGAGAGTTGAAGCAGTGATAGTCTTTTTTTAAAAAGAGTACTACCTAATTTTAGAGAATATGTTCCGTAATAGATTTTCTTTACCGTTGTGTAAATCATAATGGACCCTATTATTCCTTTCTTCCTATATACCAGTAATTAAATAAGAAAACAACTTTGAATAACAAAGATCTCCTTCCTTTTTCATCTAGACCTTGCAAGACCAATCAACTATTTTTGACCGAAGAAATAGGTGGATTGAACAGATGGCATAGCTGAGTAAATACCTTCTATAGGTATTAACTATACTTACATAGGAAAAAGATGTGTTGAATGCTTTTAGAGGCTGAATTACATGAAATGCACCAGTTAGGAAACGTTGAGTAATATGCTATTCTATCAACTGTAGGAAGATGATTCTTGATTGCTAAACATAAAGTGAATGAGATGTGAGGGGAATTATACTTATACTAGGTGAGTTTATGCTACGGAATAATAAGGTTGATATTTCTAAACAAAGACTAGCAAGATGCATTAGTGAAGTTTCCAAAGTTTCCAGAGTGGGTGTGTAATCATAGGATGGAATCCTCTTTGTAATTATCAAGGATAACATACAATAGGAAACAATGTAGTGTAGATGATGGATATAGGACTGACATATCTATAGTGAATAGAACTTCAGCAACTGAAATGATGGAAGATAGGTTGTTAGGGGACAAAAGGGGTCTAATTGTCATACTAGAAAGAAGTGGTGTTACCATCTCTTTTTGAGTACTTACAAGAATCCCTGATTACCTCTCTTAATTTGAATAAGGACTTTATAAGTGTAGATGCACTCACAATAATTTTTATGTTCCATATATTCTAATTCTTTACGAAATATGAATGCATTTGTTTAACCTAAAAGGATTGTTTGTCAGACAATAATCTCTAAAGTCTCTTAGTAAGAAAGACAGAATTTAGTATTTTAATTGAAAGGATTCCTAAACCACCAACTTTCTTTGACATATAGATCTTAGACCATTTAACTTTATAGTTGGCTTTACCATTATCTTTCTATAGAAAGTCTCTGAAGATTTTCTTAATTAATTTAGATATTGCTTTAGGAAAAACAATTTGTGAAGCTTAATAGTTAGTTATTAAGGATAACACTAAGTTTATCAACTGAAATTTACCTATAGTGGAAAGGGATTGGAGCTCCATTACTTAATTCTGCTTTTAATTTTCTCAATGAGGGGTTTAAAATCATTGAAGACAGGTTTAATTGAAGAAACAAGAAATCCAATATATTTGATTAGAAGATGAGATTCCTTAAAACTAGTGTAAGTTGATATTCTAGAAGATAGAAAAAAGGAATTAGTTAAAATTAAGAGGTTGTATTTATTGTTGTTAATAACAAGACTAGAGATCTTTTTAAAAAAATAACAAGCTTTTGATAGCTGATATGGAATTTAAATCTACTTTCAAGAACAATAAAACATCATCAGTAAAGTTAAGGCTTATTATATTGAGCTTCTTACATTTTGAATGAAATTTTAATTTGGATTTCTTGATGTTGATTCTTCTTAAGAGTCTTATAAGCACCTCATAAACTAAAGAGAATAGGTGGTCCCCTTGCCTGATCCCTTTAGCAGTATAGATTCTTTTGGTTGTTTGCCCATTCACAAGAATTTTATAAGAAACTAAAGTGATGGATTGTGAGATCCATTTAATAAAGATGTTTGGGAAGTCAAAAGCCTTTAATGTGTTAAAATAAAGGTCCAATCAATAGTATCATATGGTTTCTAGAAATCAATTTTGAGGGCACAATTTTTGTTATTACTTTTCCTATTGTAGTGCTTAAAGAGTTCTTGAGCCAAAGCTATATTATCAACAATTTGCCTATTAGGAATGTAAATACATTGTGAAGGATCAATCAGATCAGGAAGGATGGACTAAGTCTTTTAACAATTACCTTGGATATAGTTTTGTAGATGGAGGAATAATAAGAAATAGGCTTAAAGTTAGAAAGGGACTTATGTACCTTTCTTTTAGGAATCTGAGTGATAAAATTATTGTTGAGTTCTTTTATAAATGTTTTGTTGGTGAAGAACTCTTGTACTTCTTTTATGAAAAATTTCCTTAGAATATTCCAATTTTCTATAAAGAAAAGTATGTTGAAGTCATCAACTCTAGAGGCTTTGCACTTAGTTAAATAGTTAATGGCTTTTTCAATTTTAGGAGCTAACATTGGAAGAGAAAAAGTTTGCTTGACATTAACATCTAGTTTCTATTGATCAATCTATTCAATCAATCTAACAGAAGAAGAGGCATTAAAGGGGGATCCTAGCAGTTATAAAAACAAGATTCAACCTCAGATAGGAATTTAGATTAAGTATGAATGATAAAGACATTAGCTACCAAAGAAACAATCTTATTGGAAGATTTTCTGGTAAAAACACATCTATGAACGAAAGAGTGTTTTTTTTCACCATTTTAAAGCCATCTAATTCTATATTTTTACTTCCAAAGTGAGAAATCAAAAGTGGAAGATTGATTGAAATAGCTTAAGGCTAGCTTTTTTGCTTTTTATAAGGAAGGGTTCGTAGGGTTAAGGTATAAATCAGTTTACACTTTTTCAAGGTTTAATTTTACAATGTTTAGGAGGTGGTGGAAATTGCAAACATTGGCATTGTGAAAAGCTTTGAGAACATTTCTCATGTTGATCAGAACCTTGAAGCACTAAAATTGTTTAGTGCCTCTATAATTGATGGAGACACCTTTTTTAACAGCTTCTTTAAAATATGGGATATTCATTAGGATGTTAAAAAAAAAAGATGTCTGATATGAGAGTAAAGGGAATCAAAATGCACTATAACTAGAGAGTGATTAGAGATACTAGTATTAGGAACGAAAGCACTTGAGTTAGGAAATTGAAGTGGCCATGTGATATTAGAGAGACCTCTTTCTAGTTCCTTAAAAAGGTGTTGCCTTTGTACTTATTACTTCATGTGTAAAAATTAAACCCATTAGGTAAATATATCACCTCAATATTGTTCAAGCAGTTGCTAAGATCATCACATGAAGTTTTTCTTGAAGAGTAGCCCTCAAACTCATTAGGGTGAGTAATGGAGTTAGAAGTTACCAAGCAAAAGCCAAGGAGTATTAATACCTTATGAGATATCAGAGAGTTTGTTCCATAATGATGTTCTTTGGAAGTTGTAGTTGAGAGCATAAATAATGGATATATCTAAATGTAGATTCAGATTAAGGAATTTTACCTTCAAGTGAATCATTTGATCACTTATAATTATGTTGATCAGGTCCATTTTATTTGAGTTATACAAAACCATAATTCTTCCATTAGGATGGAAGGCTTAATTGGAAATAGTTTTCCAGGATGAAGGAAAAAAAAGATAAAATGGTACAGTGATTCTTCCTCAATTTAATTTCCATAATCCCTAATAAGTGAAGTTTATTTTTAGCAACAAATTTTTTGATAATTTGTTACTTGATGGGAGCAGATAGGCCCTTTATATTCCATACTAATATAGTTTTGACTTTGAAGCAAAAGAAGACAAGTTCTTCTTTTTGTCAAATTTCCTCTTAGTAACAACCTAAAAGGTCTGAACTAATGTTATTTTGTTGTTAATATTGCAATTTTCCTTTATATTAGATAAGACATTTTTACTAGGGGTTATTGATGGTGTAGTAGTATTTTGAATTTGATCCATTGGAGAATGAGTGCAAGCTTCTGAGTTCAAAGTTGTGTTAGTTACATGGTCAACATCTTCAATGCAGTTACTAAAATTTGGTAAATTCCACTAATTCTCAAAAGCCTCTGGATTTGAATTAGCTTCTTAAGAAGTGGAGTTGTCATTTAGTTTAGATGGTACAACTTGTTGATCTATATGAAGTTCATCCTACATAAGTTCCCAATAGCTACTAGTTTCAAAAGTTTTTCTTGTTGGCTTCCAAACCCCTTTAGGTTTTAGATTAGGGGGTTTCCAGCCATATGTGATCTAAAAGTTCATCTACAACTACACAGATTCTATCAAAGTTAATTCGTTTAGTTTCAATTGTTGCTTGGTCAAAGACACAAAGGCCTTCCTATGGAACTAGCAAGGTAACTAAGACCTCCTGTAGTCCATTATTTAAGAGGAATATCGTGGATGTAGCTTTATAGTGGTATATTAGTGAGTTTGCATTCTTCAAACTTTGCTTCTAGTCTCCAAGATTTAACCAGAAATGGTTTATTATTCACATATCCAGTTCAAACTTTGATGACTTCTAAAAAGGATTCAGGAGAATTAATTTGAAGAAGAAAAATGTAAACATTGTTCAAGATAATATCTATTAGACCAAATTATTTCCAGTTGGTTATAATTAACTCAAGTTTTCATAACCAGAAATGGAACACTTTTTTTCAAGAAAGAAGCCAAAAATGGTGGATTTCTACTTTTTGGACTCCATTTTGAAGTATAGAAATTGGATGTGAAACAATATGGTGATCCAAGGTGGGATTAGGAGGGCATAATGCAAGTTTGGACTTAAGGTTGTGATTATCTGCAAGCTGCAGCTAGGTGTGTTTAGATGGAGAAGCTGCATTCAGAGTAGTATCAAAGGCAATAGGAGGAAGAAAGGTGGAACTAGTAGTTAACAAAGAGGTGAAAGGATGAGGGGAGTGGGAAGGAAAGAACCAAAAGAGGGAAAGGTTCTTAAGTTAAAACCATTATGAAATATTGTTAGTTGAAGGTAGTGATTGATGGATAAAAACAATCGGAGGGAGATGAGATGAGATGAAACACTGTGCTTGGAAGAAGAAGCAGGTAGGAAAAATTAAAGGAGAGATAAAAAGATAGGAAATTGAATGTAAATCAGGAGCAAGAGCAAGCTAAGACTTGGAGAAAAATAGATAGAGGGTGAAGAAAGCTAAGCAGGAGAAACTGGCCAATATCCTAGCTGAGAACTCACCAGTGGCTTGTAAATTACTTAACAGGAGCAAGAACACTCATAAGAACAACAATACCAATATCACCAACATAGAAACTCCACTGACCAATTGTTACTCTGGTTTATTCTTATAACTATAGAAGGAAACAATCAAATTCTCAATGTGTATTTAATATTTTAACGAGGGATTTAATTTTGTTCTTCTCATTAAACAGAAAATTATATGTGAAATATCATACATATAAAACATACAATTCAACATATATGATATATCAAATATATATTCAAATATGCAACTTATGCACATAAATTATATGTATAAAACGTCAAGCTTCGTTTGATTCTAGTTATTGATTTTCATAATCTAAAATAATATTTCCAACTCTTTAGAAAAATTAAATTAGATTAAACTCATTTATTTCTAAATGACTTAAATTCCTATTCCAAATGTGGCATAGTCATGCTCTCAAATTCGCATGGCGCTCCCTGTAGCACTGGATAAACTGCAAGGGGCACAACCATCTTCTTCACCTGCTTACTCCCTTTTCTCCATTGCTTGTTTCCATTCTCTTCACCTACTTCTTCTTTTCCACTGCTTGTGTTTTTTACTAGTTTTGGATTCTCCATCTATTCCCCAACTGGTTTTGCGTAAGGGGTAATTTAGTTCCACTAGCTGGTCTTCAATCCCACCAGTTGTCAATTTTTTCCCGCCACCTCTCCTTTCCCTATTTGAACCATCACTATGCTTAGCTTTTCTCACCTACTAAAGCTACCTTTCATTTTCCAACTTTGAGCACAGAACATACAGCCTTTACTTGACAATAGGAAGAAGGAATTCCCAACTCTACCCTCCTGCATTCTCCCTGCATCATAAGCTTTCGTCACAGAAAACGCCACCCGTCCACTTTCAAACCTCCACCTCCACTAAGGTAGGAAATTAAATGTAAATCAGGAGCCAGAGCAAGCTAAGACTTGGAGAAAGGTAGATAGAGGGTGAAGAAAGCTAAGCAGGAGAAATTGGCTAATATCCTAGCTGAGAACTCGCCAGTGGCTTGTAAACTACTTAACAGGAGCAAGAACACTCACAGGAACAACAATACCAGTATCACCAACATAAAAACCCTACTAAACAGTTGTTACTCTAGTTTATTCTTATAATTGTGGTAGGAAACAATCACATTCTCAACTTGTACTTAATATTTTAACGAGGGATTTAATTTTTTTCTTCTCATCAAACAGAAAATTGTATGTAAAATATTATACATATAAAACATACAATTCAACATCTATGATATATCAAACAAATATTCAAATATGCAACTTATGCACACAAATTATATACATAAAACATCAAGCTTCATTTGATTATAGTTATTGATCTTCCTAATCTAAAATAATATTTCCAACTCTTTAGAAAAATTAAATTGGATTAAACTCATTTATTCCTAAATGACTTAAATTCCTATTCCAAATGTGGCATAGTCATGCTCTCGACTTCATATGACGCTCCCTGTAGCACTGGATAAACTTCAAAGGGCACAACTATCTTCTTCACCTACTTACTCCCTCTTCTCCATTGCTTGTTTCCATTCTCTTCACCTGCTACTTCTTCTTATCCACTGCTTGCGTTTTTTCCTGGTTTTGGATTCTCCATCTATTCCCTAACTGGTTTTGGGTAAGGAGTAATTTAGTTCCACCAACTGGTCTTTAGTCCCACCAGCTATCAATTTTTTCCCGCCACCCCTCCTTTCCCTCTTTGAATAATCACTATGCTTAACTTTGCTCACCTACTAAATCTACCTTTCATTTCCCAACTTTGAGTACAAAATATACAACCTTTACCTGACAATGGGAAGGAGGAATTCCTAACTCTACCCTCCTGCATTCTCCTTGCACCATAAGCTTCTGTCCCAAAAATGCCACCCCTCCACTTTCAAACCTCCACCCCCACCAGGGTTAAACTCCCATAAGAGTTGGAAGTAGGTTATAAGAGATCACAATACTTCTAACCTTACCTTTGATCCTTAGATATAGATGGGAAGCTTGTTGTCTATTCGGACTTTGGAATATGAAAGGAAGAAGAATGAAGTTGGGAAGCAGCATTGGTTGGCTTTTTCTTCGACAAAGGTCTACCATTTCTGAGTATCCTTCAGTGGGCTCAATGGTTATAGCACAACAAAGGTCCGATTGATGTTTTACTTACTGAGGAAAATCTCATCTTGTTCACTTTCACTTCAGCTTCTTAAGCATATAAAATCCTAAAGGAAGGATTGTGGCATGCGGGGAATCAACCAATCTTTTTATAGAACTGAAAACTAAGCCTCAAGCTTAAATAAATTAAGTTTCAGAACCTTCCTTTATGAATTAATTTTCATAATGTTCCATTAGAGTATTGGACCATACAGGGATTGAGTGCCCTAGTAAGTTTCATCAGAACATCTCTTTATTTTGATGAAAAATATGGCTAAAAAGAAGCGGGTGGGATACGCACGTATCTGTGTAAGTGTGGCACTTAATGAGGATCTTTCAACTGAAATACCAATAATGAGAATAGGTAAGGGACACAATTTATGGGAGGATAGTGTAACAGTGTCTTACTAATGGAAACCTCTGACTAGACATCAAGATAAAATATGGACATCCACGGGGAAAATTTTTAAAACTAGTAATTACCTTAAGCTGATGGGGGAGGATTTATCTGAGGCAGAACTAGTGAAAATGGTCGCAGGGAACATATAATTTGTTACAACTAAAACAACAATAAAGAATTCTCTTCTTAAGGGAACAAACACAAAGCAAGCTATTGCCATTGAAGTCTAAGCTACTACTAGGCTCTAACCATCGAACACTTGTCCAGGTGAGTTACATCCTTTAGGTAAAAATACTGGCAGGGAGAATTTGCAAGATAATACCCCATTAGATGAGTAACTAGTCTAGCATAGTAGAACTGAAGATACAACAATAAATAGCCAAGCCTCAAGTACACTAACCAGAATGGCAAATGGCATAGATCAGGAGGACAGTAGTAAAACATTTCAGACAGTAGACAATAGTAGATCACAGAGGAGCAAAAGCAAAAGCTCCACACAAAAAACCTCTAATATGTCACTAGTAGCTTAGAATGTCAAAGGATTGAACTACCCTACAAAGCAAGTGGCTTTATGGGATTTTTTCTGAAGGGAAAAGCCTATAATCTTAGGATTACTTGAGGCCAAATTAAAACAAGATACTATTAGAAGATTAAAGATACTAGGGTC
>JAOTJB010347014.1:0-12077 GCA_027123815.1 Erythroxylum minutifolium
AAATAAGACTAGAGCTCCTCAGGATGAAACATTGGATCTAATAATCGCTTATCCAGTAACTCCTATAACTGAGTCTTCAACTCCTTCAGTTCCACAAGTGTCATCCTATATGGGGGAATAGATATAAGAGCAGCACCTGGAACTAAATCGATTTTGAATTCTATTTCCCGATCTGGAGGTAAGCTAGGTAACTCTTCGGGAAACACATCTAATAATTCCCAAGCTATAGGAATGTTCTGCATATCCTACTCAATTTGGGTATCACTGACGTGGGCAAAATAAAACTCACATCCCCCTTCCATCATCCTCAAGGCATTCAGAAGAGAGATTATCTTGGTTGGCATTGCTTAGCTAATACCATTAAACATTGCTCTTGTCTGATTAGGAGATTCAACTATTACCTCCTTAGTATAACAATTCATGATGTCCCTATGAGCAGTGAGCTAATCCATGCCTAGGATAACATCTACTTCCTTTAGTGGTAACACAACTAAGTCTACCTCTAACTCTGCTTGATCAATTATAATCAAACACCTCTATTATAGTGGTACTACCTATTGGTTTACTCACCTCTAATCCATATCTCAATAACTCTCTATCACAATGCAACTTAGATGCCATATTCGGTGTAATAAAAGAATACATAGATCCAGGATCTAGCAATGCATAAGCCTCAAATGTAAATATAAGTAACACACCTACAATGATATTTGGACACTCTTGAGCCTCTTTTCTCGTCATAGCATAGACTCGGGCCTAAGACTGCGATTTGTTGCTCTGTACCTCAGTCCTACTAATAGCACTTCCAGAATTCATTCTGCCTCTGCCACGACCTCTCTGTCTAGACTTACTGGCTCGGCTCTGCTGAGTTGTAGTTGTTAAGTCAAGAGGACTTCATGATTATTAATTTTGGTGACAATCAAATAATAATAATATTAGAAATAAATGAATTATTTTGATAAGTGTGTTAAGTGTGCAGAAAAACACAGATGAAGTGAAAACACAGAAGAAGTGAAAACATAGAAGAAGCACAAAACACAGAAGAAGCGGAAAATATAGAAGAAGTGAAAAAAACAAAGAAGAAGTGAAAACACAGTAGAAGCGAAAAACACAAAAGAAGTACAAAACACAGAAGAAGCAGAAAATACAGAAGAAGTGAAAACACAGAAGAAGCGGAAAACACAGAAGAAGTGAAAAAACACAAAAGAAGCGCAAAACATAGAAGACGTGGAAAACACAGAAGAAGTGAAAACACAGAAGAAGAGGAAAACACAGACGATACAAAGATGAAGATGCGCTAGTATGTCGGACAGTTAGTTAGTTGGAGTTATTTATAGAACTCAACTGAATAATGGGTTCTATAAGAATCAAGAAGCATTTATCAAGAATCAAGAAATAGTTATCAAGAATCAAGAAGCAGTTAGAGACTTAGGCTATATATACTAGTCATATTCGAAGATTGAACGATCTTTTAATCTTTTGAGCTTTCAAGTGTTTACTTAAAAAAAAGTCTGTATTTAAAATTTCGATACTAGAGAGCAAACTCTAATATAACAAAAAGCTCACAATATCTTTCTAGTGAGAGAAAGAAAAGATTGAGAGCCTAGAGAGGCTAAGATAGTTGAAAGAATACTTTTTGTAAGAGACCTGAAGAGGCTCTGAAAGGGAAGAAAGAATACTTGTAAAATTGTCGAAGTACAGTGGAATCTTAGACAAACTCTGAGGACTGGATGTAGCCCATGGTTTGGGGTGAACCACTATAAAAATCACAGCGTCTATCTTCTAACCTTTCACGTTATTCTATTTTGTTTTTAGACAAGTATATAGAAGTTATTTGCGATTTAACTACGTAACTAATTTTGTATAACTTTTGTGGTGTTCTTTTAACAGTTGGAAAATTTCTTAACAAGATATATTAAATTTTTTAATTCACAAAAAGAATGCACAATTCAACCCCCTTTTTTGTGTATATTAACGTGTGATTTACTTCATAAGTATCACAAATAATTTATTAGTTTTAACTAAAAAGATATATCTTAAGTGCTTTAGTAATCTTTTTAACTCTAAATCAACTGGTTCCTCTATTGATGGCTTTAATCTACTCTCCTTGCATCTTTTGATGTTCTTAAAGTTCCCCATTGGCATGTGTTTATTAGTCTCTAAGGATACCATCTATTCTCTTAGGAAGGGGCTACACTTCTTTTCATCTTTTTGAATGATACATATTTCTAATAGTTCTTATGAGATAATTTCTTGTATGTTATTAGAAGTTTTAGTATCAAATGCATCCAAATATAATCAAGTATAATCCTTATTAAAAGTTTGTTTTAAGGCTTCAGATGTTTTAAATACGACTTTATCATCTTCTACCTTTAAGATTAGCTTTCCATTATATACATATATAAGCCGAACCTAAGCCTGATCAAGCTTAGGCGACTTGGGCCGAAACCTAAAATTTTGAAAAAAATCCTGAGCCCGACTTGAAGCCTAGCTAAACTGTCAAGCAAGCACTTAACTGCCACCTCTACTTGGTAGTAGCTAAGAAAATTATCTCTAAGATTAAAGGAACCTCCACATTCTTCACCATATCTAAAATAAAAGAATCAATAAGAAATATAAATTTATCAATCTTGAGTAACAAGTCTTCTATAATACCTTTAAGATGCTTAATCTACTTATCGACTGACTAAATACTCACCTTATTTGGCTTTAGTTTGCACAATCTTAATCCTTTCAACATATGATAAAGCATCAAATTAATATTTTCTTTTAAGTTTGCTAATGGTATATGATAAGGAATAATAAAGCTCTTTAGATTTTTTATCTTTTGAGATAGCTTGTTCTATAGGATGGTGGAGTAATCTCACTTTCGAGTAACTATCGACACCCCCTCAAGAATTTTATATTTTTTTAGAGAGATCAACAAGATTAATTATGTATATACATAAATTCCTTTATCTCTTTCTTAAAAATACAATGCTATTGTCAACTAATCTAAATACAATGCATGATCTTTCCTCAAAACATACTTAGTAGTCCTTATCACTTAATTGGCTCACACTTAGCAAGTTATACTTCAATATATCAACTAAAGAAAATTATCAATAATATTGTGATCTTCCTTACCAAATTTACAATTCCAATTATCTTACCCGTGGTATTATCTCCAAATGTAACAACTCCTCCATCTTTTTCTTTAAAAGTTAAAAATTAAGAAGCATCACTATTCGTGTGCCTCATGCATTCACTTTCCATATATTGTTTGTTCCCTTTTTTAATGATATAAAAAATTTAATTAATTTTAGGTGCCAAAATGAGCTTGGGTCCTTAATTAGTAGTTTCCTTTTTCTTTTTAATCTACTTCCTTAAGGTTTTATCATTAAACTTTATTTTGGAAATTCTTCTTTTAAATCCACTTCCTTAAGGTTTTACTCACTAAATTTTATTTTGTTAAACAAAAATTGTCAATTTACCATAAAAGTGGCATACCATATTATATGAATAATATGGGTTAGTGTAATGATAATGAACCTTATGATTTTTCATATATAAATGCACTCCTTGCTCTTATATATGTATATGAATTATGGGCATCCCTCTTTTAGGTATTAAAGTATTTTAATTCTTTTTTGGGTAGTAACGAAACATAGTATAATTGTATGTTTAAGGCATGTTTATTTGATTGCATTAATGCTTCTAAGGAGTTTGATGTAGCGCATCGTAACACTGCTCAAAATAACTAAACCTATAAATATAGTAATGGTGAGTCTAGGTTGATCCCACAGAGAGTGTGTGTAAAGTTTTTGAAATGAAAATAATTGGTGTTTAGGTTACAGAGTGGTTTTGTTTGATTTCAAATAAGAAATTAAAATGAAACTAAACTAATGAAAAAAAATTAAAGAAAAAACTCACAAATGATGAAAAAGGATTAATTCATTAGGGACCCGATCATTGGTTCAATCTTGGCCTACACATAATTAAACACACTTCATTTAGTTGTTATCCTTATACCTCTCCTAGCAACTATTAATCGTAGGTTAACATCAAGCACTATTAACCCCGGTTTTCCCTTAACTCATGTTTAATTAGGAGATGCTCATGAATTAAACCTAGCCATCGAGCAACCTAGGATAAGCTCTCTAGATTTAATTGGACAGCCACATTACGAGTTAAGAAAATAGATTAATCAAGGCAATAACCATACAAGCTCGGGTCATCTAACCTAGGGTATATTATCCCTAATTATTCAACACCAATCGAAAACACAAAAATTACATATTATATCCCTAATGATTCGAAACCATTAATTGCTACAAATGAACCTCAACATAACAATTAAGGATTATATTGAAGATTCTAGCAATATCCAAACACAACAATTATAAATTATGTTCAAAATTCTTGTAATAGGTTCATATATAAACAATCTAATAAGAATGAGAATAAAGATCATTCATACATGAAAACCCAAATCCATACGCATAGGATAACATAATCAATCCCTGAGAGAGAAAGAAGAATAAAAACAATGAAAGAAATGCTTAATTGGGTTCTTCAACATCGATATCAGTTCCGAATCGACATCGGGAAGATTAGACATCTTTAGCCTCCGAGGGTCTCTGATAGTGTCGATTTTTGCCTCACATTCTTCTCCCAAAACCCTCAAATGTTTTCTACAACTTTTCATATCATTTCACATTCATACTATGTTCCTAGCTTAAAATCAAGCTTTCACACCACAAACCACATGAAACATATATCACTCAAAAAGGTTGATCATAAACAAGACTTTGTAACTATAAAAAGTGACCTTTAAGAACTACATTCCCTCATTCACATTATACTCAAGTAACCCTTTCATTACAACTTTAAGAGGAAAGACTAATAATGAGTAACTTTACAAAACATATACATTTCCTCCTTGATAATTTTATTTACACACAAATATATTTCTTTTTCTTTTTCTTTTTTCTTGTTCTTTTTCTTTTTCTCTTATTTTTTTATATAAACATTGAAACATTTTACATCAAAATGGAAATTTCTCATAATGACATTCTAACAAATATGACCAATCCATAAATATGCACACCCCCACACTTATACTTTTGTACAATCACATTCATCAACAATCAACAAATGCTCTACTAACTTTAAGGCCTAGGTAGGACATTTTGTTAGGTTTAAAGCATGTAATGTGGTTAGCACAAAAGAAAGGCTAATAAAGCTCAAGAGGGCTTAACAAAGAGAAAATTCACATTAAGGGGTAGGCTATTTGGCTAATGTAGTTTATAAAAAGAACGAATGCCTATATCATTTCTATGTTAATGCATATGATAAAAATGTGGTCTTAAATAGAAAATCAAAGCAAAGTCATGATGCACATGTCATGAAGGTCATACATAAACAAAAAGACAATGAGACTAATATAGATGTGTCAATCTAATAAGGCTCAAAATCTCATTGGCTTTTGTCTACTAATAGTCACTACTCTTCTAAAGATAATACATATTGACCAATCACAAGAGTAAAAGTACATGCTAAAGTTGCCATGGATTTTTCTAGTCTAATCACTTTTTAATCATGTTTTATAGTCTTAAAAGAAATAGAACAAGAGAAAATATTTTTTATTTAATTCTCTCTCTCTTTTTGTTTGAAAACTTAAAAATAAGTAAGAGCAAACAAACTTAAAAACAAACATGCATATAAGTAAGAAATGCAAAAATGTAAAGGAAAAGAAATTAACTTCTCTTAGGTTGCCTCCCAAGAAATGTCTTTGTTTAGTGTCACTGGCTCGATGTCTTGTTTTCCTCATGTGACGAAATTATAATCTTCTAGTTTCATAGTTTGTGCTCTCTCTATGTTAGGTTATTTAGGATAGGGTCTTAGTTGATGATCATTTACCTTTAGCATCTTCCCTGTCTTCAAACTTCCTTTCTCTCTATTGAGTCCATGCACTCTAGAAATATCTCAAATGTCTCTTCAACTTTTTCTTCTTCGTTTAATTTCTCCAATCTGCTATGTAAAGGTGAAGGATTAGTCTTAAAAATAATTATGGACTTAGTTCTCACCTTAGAGCTAAATGATGTATCATTTTTTGCTTTAAGCTCCTCCTTATCTTTTTCATCACAAGCAATCCTTGAGTAGTTCTCTCAAAATCTCAGGCTCCTTTCCACTTTATAATTTTCTGCATTAACATTCCTTGGGTACATCTCAGGTTGATATGATTGCTCCTTTTCGCGTTGTAGTCTTAGGTGTTTGATATCTCCCCATCTAGGCATTGCATTTTGTTTGATCCGTTTCACATCCTACTGAAATTGTAAAGTGTTAGCAGTGACAACATTAACTAATTCTTCCAAAGATGTACTTCAATTTTACTGCCTCTCCTAATTTTGGAAGCTAGACCAAAATGACCTTTCATCCTACTGGAATCACTAGTAGCGATAACATTAACTAATTATTTCAAAGATGGACTTGAGTCATAATAAGAGGCTTCAGATCTATGTGGGAATTATTGTGTGTCCTACAAACTATCAAGGAAGTAGTTTTACTGCTTATCCCATCCATAACTAAAGTTTGTACGATCACTTTAAATGCAGTTATAAGATTGGGAATATGGGTTATATAAAAATTACTTCTGTCCATGAATTTGTTTTAAATAACAAACAAAAAAAGTGAAATTATTAAGAAATAACTAAAAAGAAACTAATTACAAACAAATATGTACAATACACCAATTAAAATCAATAACAAAAAACTAAAACATCACAATCCCCAGTAAAGGTGCCAAAATTGACATAGCGCATTGTAACACTACTCACAATAATTAAACCTATAACTATAGTAGTGCCGAGTCTAGGTCGATCCAAGAGAGAGTGTGTGTAAAGTTTTTGAAATGAAAATAAACAGTGTTTAGGTTATGGAGGGGTTTTGCTTAATTTCAAATAAGAAAATAAAATAAAACTAAACAAATGAAAACAAATTAAAGATAACATTCACAAATGATGAAAAGAGATGAATTCGTTGGGGACCCAATCATCGGTTCAATCTCAGCCTACACACAATTAAACATACTTCATTGAATTGTTATCCTTATACCTCTCATAGTAACTATTAATCGTAAGTTAATAACAAGTATTGTTAACCCTATTTTTCCCTTAAGTCGTGTTTAATTAAGAGATGCTCATTAATTAAACCTAACCATCGAACAACCTAGATAAGCTCTCTAGATTTAATTAGAAAGACGCATTATGAGTTAAGAAAATAGATTAATCAAGGCAACAACCATACAAGCTCGGGTCATTTAACCTAGGTTATATTATCCCTAATGATTCAACTCCAATCAGAAACATAACAATTACAGATTGTGTTTAAAATTCTAGTAACGGGTTCACATATAAATAATCTAATGAGAACGAGAATAAAGATCATTCATAAATGAAAACTCAAATCCATAAGCATAGGATAACATAATCAATCCCTAAGAGAGAAAGAAAAAAATGATGAAAGGAATGCTTAATTGGGTTCTTCGGCATCGATATCACCTCAAACCGATGTCAGGAAGCTTAGCCCTCTATGGCCTCCTTGGGTCTCCAATAGTGTCGAGTTTTGCCTCTCCTACTTCTCCTAGCCTTTTATGTTATAATGTTAATTTCGAGGCCTAAATTGAGTGCCATATATGAAAACATAAGGCTTGCCCTTGGAATGGCATGTGCATATGGTTTATGCGTATGCTTAAATATGGATGCTCCATACTAATCATCTTAGGAAATGGTTCTTCACTGTACAAATTCATAGCATTGAAAAATATAGTTTTGGTATTGGATACACTTTAAAAGTTAAATCTAATCTCATGCCTATTATTTGAACTCTTTTGAACTCTTAATATGCTTTCAATTATTTATATTCCTTTTGTAACTTCAGACAATGATTCCTTAACGGCATTATATTGTTTTTTCATTGATTCATTCTTATGCTTTAATGAATCTAAGTTATGATTATTAATAATTACAACACTTTTAGATGCTTTAATGTTTGTGGTGTGATATTTATATGTGGATCACCCTATCTTATAGATTATTCTGGGCAAGTGTGATATTGGTAGTTTAAGTAATATTTTAGTGGGTAGTTTAGTATGTGTTTAGTTGTTAAATTGAATAATCAGTGTATGTTTAGGTTAGGATTGTGTTTTGAGTGTTATATAGGTTAGAGCATGCTTTTATGATTTAAGTTTGTGCATTTGAGGTGCCTTGATGTATTTGTTAGTGTCTAAGAACAGATATGGAAGAATGGAGGAGAATTAGAGGAAGCCTGAAACTTAACCCAAGCTGATAAACGTAGGCTATGATCATGATAGAAGTAGTTAGGGGGAGCCATGATCATGTCCTAGTCTGCCACTATCATGATAGAGAGATAAATGGAGTGCCACGATCGTGGCTTACGCAACAGACAACGTAGATAGCCTCTCGAATGCCACTTATCGAGGGACATTTTGGACTTTTTGGTCCTGAGAAAACCCTAGAGCTTACCTAAAATAGAAAATACTATACAAAGAAAGAGAAAGAAACCTAGGGAGAGCTCTAACTTCTTCCACTTTAGGAAAATTCCAAAAGGAAGAAGAAGAAGAAAGAAAAGAGGAAAAAGAAGAGAGACGGACGGGCTTTTGCTGCTGCTATTGTTGCTGCTTTCCCCAGCCATCCCGATTCCATCCAAGTGCCATTTCCTTTTTGTCTTTGTCATTTTTCTTCTTTGAATGTGTAAGATGGATATGATGATGTTGATGGATTTGGGCTTGATGATGATGTTCTAACTTTTCTTTAAGGATTTAAAATTGATTTAATGTTAACCTAGTTATTTTTTAATTATTTTTTGTAACTTTACGCTTCAGTAATAAATTGAGAGAGTGAACTAAATGCATAATGATTGGGTTGGGTAATAAGAGTTAAATGACCCAATAGACTATGCAAATAATCAAATCAGTAATTATACGGAGAGAGATCTCATGTGAGACTCGGTTGTTTATTAAAAGACTTAAGAAATGATTACG
Organism: Erythroxylum minutifolium; assembly: GCA_027123815.1. NCBI lineage: Eukaryota > Viridiplantae > Streptophyta > Magnoliopsida > Malpighiales > Erythroxylaceae > Erythroxylum > Erythroxylum minutifolium. The sequence continues at coordinate 9,044 of JAOTJB010347014.1, forward strand.
TTCTAGGATGACTGTTAATCGATAGATGACATTTTTAGTAACTTAACATAATTAGGGTTTATTAATTAGGGCTTAGTTATTATAACTTGGAAGAGAGTAATCCACCCTTTAATAATCTAGAACCACCACCACATTTGCACGAAAGTGATTAGGTTAGCATTGATGATAGGATAAATCCATTTCTCATCATTTGGTAATTTTTCTTGCATGATTTCCTATAGTGAATTTAGTGGTACTTAATATTCGATTTCTTTTTTGTTAATTTTACAATTCAATTCATGTCATTCATCTTCACGTGTTTACTTTTATATTCAATTTTTATTTTTGTTTTAATAATTCTTTAGGCTTTAGATAACTTAGAATTAGATTAGTTCGATAACTCCTCGAGTGATCAACACCTCACATACTACACCCATAACTTGTGCGCTTCAAGTATATTGCGGGTTTTAAATAAATTAAAACTTTCTCAACTAGTTTTTGGTGTCATTCTATGGAAGTAATGGGATTAGTTTAGTTCTTGTAGTCTAAGGTGTTCTCATCATTCTTATGTCTATTCATTTGCACAAACACTAGAGTCACTTGAAGTTTAAGTTAGATCACTTAAACCCTAACACTCGACATCACTCGCTTGGAACGAGCCATTCGAAGAGCCTAAAGCTAAGAAGAAGAAATTGAAGAACCAATAGTGGAAGAGTTTCATCAAGAGTTTGATCAAGGAGGAAAGCAAGGGAACCAATCGTGGGCCCTCATGGATTTCGTGAGATCAAGATTTAATATGACCAATCAAGGTGTCGCTAGACCACCTAATCAAGTATCTTCATTCGAAATAAAGCCAACCTTACTAAAAATATTGCAAACAAATGTGCAATTCTATGGACTGCCTAACGAGGATCCGAATGCATAGATAGTGAACTTCCTTGAAGTATGTGATATCTTCTAATATCATAGGATGTCCAAAGATGCTAAGAGGATAAGGCTTTTCCCCCTTACACTAGGGGATAGAGCTAAAGCTTGGTATTACTCTCTCAGTCCCTCAAATGTCACAATGTGGTAGCAATTGGTACGTGCATTCCTGGACAAGTATTTTCCCCTCACTAAAAACTACGAAGATGATAAAGAAATTACGAACTTCCAATAGAGTGATGGGGGGAATCACTTATGAGGCACAGGAGAGATATAAGGACATACAAAGGAGGTGTCCAAACCACAACTTACCAAAAGAATTTTTTTGCAAATTGTCTACAATGGAGTCAATCCACCCATGAGAAGTACCATAGATGTAGTATTAAGCAGATTGCTTATGCAAAAAAATTTTTGACGAAACGAAGTAGTTGATTGAAGAAATGGCCAGTAATAATTGTCTGTGGACAAATGAATGAAGTAAACAACACTTAACCACCCGAGAATAGAAGGGAATTGTAGCAATTGACCAAATGATAGAGATGCAAGAAAAATTGGCAACTGAATGATAGAGAAGTGTTTTAAAGGCAATCACCTTTAACACTTTCTGTACAAATCATTTTATGATTAATAAAGGCATTTTTCATTATTTCGATGTTCATACATTTATGGATTTGATGTTGATCTTAAGATGATTTAATGAAGTCCTTGATACAAAACAAGCATGGAGGAAATCATAATGAGATCATGATAATGAGATTCCTATCATGTGTAATTATATTAGTATCTGGATAGACTAGCGTATGTTATACTCCTTGATTAGATCAAGGAATAGATCTTATAAGCTGTAGATATGAGTTGCTTAGCGTTAACATATGGATGCTTACTAAGAGTAGAAAGTACATTAGATTGACTTACTATGAGACAATCATATGGATATTCTATTCCAGTGTCAATGATAGTCTCATCATAGTAATGGTGCAAGTATCCTTTAACTTAAGGTGCTCAAGGATATCTCAGATACTGATCCTGTGTTTTGACTCCATTCATTAATGCCTTTCAGGCATTACTTATAGGGTGGTGATTGGGTACATCTTGAGGTATTCGGAGGTAATTGAGTAGCCAATAAAGGATTCACCACTCCTGATAGAAGGAGATTATACCTACGGCCTCTTGTCAGGATCATTACTCGGGAGTCTCTAGCCAGAGTAGATATGTGTCATGGAGAGAGTCTTCAATGATATATAGAGTAATGAGATCTTTATGACAAGATATAATATCATTTGGACTAGATATAATGCAGTTAGTTTAGTAGGAGTTAACACTTTGACTATACTCTGAACTAAATGGTATATAGATGGTGAAAGGACAATTGTATGGCAACATTACATATGGAAGGGTTTGTAGTCAAACCACTAGATTTTTTATCAATTGGGGGTTATGATGTTTTGCTAGATACCACTTTTGAATTACTTAAATTAAGTTTTAATTCAAGTGGCCAACATAACCGGGAACCTAATGGGTCACACAGATAGGAGATCTAAAGGATGAGTAAAATGTTCTTAAATGGTGATTCAAGATATGAGAGAGAGTTTCAGGATTGTATCGCGATGTGATCGTGGTAGAAAATGTTGCACAGAATAGAATAGAAACAAGTGTTGTTGGCTTCCATTAATGCATGCTATTTATGGTCATTAACTTTCCATAACTTCCATTAATACATGCTATTTATAACCATTAACTTCCCATAACTTTCCATTAGTGGTAGGGATTATGGAAGGCCAATTGGTGCAAAAAATTAGGATGATTTTCGTGCATCTTATGTGGGACACAAAATGGAAAAGATAGGTTCTTTTTCTTACACACACTTTTTCTCTCTAACTCTCTCAAGAGTCCTTACCTTTGCTAGCACAAAGAAAGAATTCTAGCCATCTCCTAGTGAGGTTTCATCCTTTTTTCTTTGTGTGGACTTTCATTAGAGATGGTCTACGTTGATTGTTGTGGTTTACAACAATTAAAAATGAAGGAGATCATCAGAAAGGTATGTAAATGTAACATCCCTCACTTATGGGAAGGGTATTTTGGTCATTTTGGAATGGGTTAGGATTATTTAAAGTGTTTTGACATATTCATG
>JAOTJB010347083.1:0-12074 GCA_027123815.1 Erythroxylum minutifolium
TTGTTGATTAGACTTTTGTTAAGATCCCTTTCTAATGGCCTAATTAGACATTCTAATATTTAATATTCAGGTTTTTTTAACAATAATTACACCTGTCCTTTTTCCAAGGAAGAGAACATGATGATCTTATAGGTCCCACAGTAGTTAAGACATTATTAATAGAACGGTGAAATTTTAGCTGCCCTTAAAAATAAGATCAACAATAATTGTCTCCATTTTTAGAAATGGATCAGAATGGAAAAGAGATCTACACATGGGTTCAAATTCGGAACAAAAAGATATTAAGAGCTTCATTACATTCAAGCAATCTTGTTATTAAGCATATAAATCAAAAAAAAATTCATTCGTATCAATTTGAATTAGAAGCAGTAAGTTGATCCCAAATACCTTGTAGTTGTGGAAAAAAATTATAGGGTTAATTATTTAAAAACTCAACCTTTGCTCAATTTTGTAACTATAATACGAACTTCAAAAAGTAGCAATAAAATGCTTAAACTTTCAATTTTTTCAGTTCTAGCCCGACGTCAGTGTCTTTGTTAAGTTTGCTGACCTAAATCAGATTACACACTTACGACGACCTCACACTTTGATTTCAGTTTTTTCCTTCATTTTCTATTTGTTCTCTCGACGCCCTCATCCTTCAATTTTCAGACTATGCAGCCCTGACGCCTTCATGCTGAGGGCATCGAGAGAACAAACTGACAATAAAGAGCTTGTTAGTGCAGTGTGCTACTATGCGAGAATAGTTTAGGGCGTTAAAAGAGCAAACAGAAAACAAATGGCTAACGACATCCGGAGAACAAATAGATAACGAAGGGCTAAGGTTGCATAAACTAATTTAGCAATTCTATTTTTAACAATGACTTCGTTTCATTAATCTTCATTTGTTTCTTAATTTTGACTAATGTGTATTAATAATTAGCGCTTTTAATTTCAGCCTAGCATTGAAAAAAATTAAGAGCTTGAACATTTTATTGCTACTTTTTAAATTTCAAGAATTGCAAAAAATTTAAATTTTGAATATTTATTATCACTTTTTGAAGTTCAAACTATAATTATAAAATTGAGAGAAGTTTGAGATTTTTGTTATGATTAACCTAAAATTGTATACAGATTGTGCAATCTCATACTTTGTGTGATGGAGTTATCCTAGTAACTTAAACTGATGAGAGAAGCGTTAGACATAAAATAAGGTTTGGCAAGCATATGCCTGACCTCTTTTGTAGTCTTAAGATACATAAAGGCCTCGTTTGGTAGACAACCAATCAACTATTTTTTTAGCTGATTGGTTGTCTTGGCTGTTTGACTCTTCAAACAACTATGAAAGTTGTTTGGAGAGTTGCAGAAAACGCTGGCTGATTAAAGATAAACAGCCGAAGATGAAAACATTACTGATAGCCAGCATTTTCATCCATTAGTCGAAATTCTAACTGTCAAAAGTCAATTTTACCCTTTAAATTCTACTACTAAGTTATGTAATATGTTTCCGTTTAAATTGTATTCTTAATTAAGTTATAATTAAGTATCACATGCGTCATATTTTTTTTAGTTCTAATATATAACAATTTTTAGTAAGTAGGATAGCCTAATTGAAATTCCTAAATACCTACGTTTTAGGAACATTGTTTGATCTTATAATTGATTTATATAGTTATAGGTTAGAAATAAAAATGTTGACCTTAAACGAAAATAAAAAAAGAAAGAGTTGCATAAATTTCTTATAAATAATGAAACAGTATAGGTGAACATGACTTTTCTAAAATCTAAATTTTTATAAGAATATTCAAGAAATGCTAAGATATACAATATTCATACCCTTATAATTTTGTTTAAATTCATGTCCTCATAAGTCATTTTACATATAAATAGCTAATATTAAACAACTAAGTTTACTAAATATCTTTAACAAATAGCTAATGCAATTCGCTGGTCAAATCCGCTAATATAATCAATTATCAGCTAACAGTTGATAGAATCAGCTAACAGCTAATGCAATCAACTGATTGCCAAACAGGGCTAAAATGTCGTTTGATTTTCGGCTTATATATGTTGCGAAATCATATGAGAATTTGAAGATTTTTACAGTGCTATGAGTTGTTTCTTGAATTTCTCATAATTTTTTCCTTATTTCTCAGTTGGTTCAACAACATCACGTGTAACTTAATGTTACAACTTGCAACCTCTCAAAAAACTGATATCCCACGATACATAACTAGTTCCATCAAACGAAACAATGTTGGGTTTAGCAACATTGTGTTTATCTATAATTTTAAAAAATAGAAAAATATGAATAGGTCCGGTAATGACTGCTGTACAACTGCTGGACAGCACGACAATAACCGCAAGAACTTTCTCCAATTCTAATTAGATCAGCAGATGTAGTCTATAATTCGTTCGATGTAAGCAATTGTTCTTGGGAAAAGATGACTGGAGCAAACAGCCAGGGACAGCTAGTGATGGCTTCACCAGTAGCTCTTGGAAAAGATTACAGGAGCCAATAGTGAGGGACAAAAAGCAACAGGTTCGAAGGCAATGACTAAAGGGACCGCCTGAGGATAGTTGGCAAGTAACAGTGAGAGTCTGAGGCGCTGATTGACAACTGGCTGAGAACTGAACAAAGAAGAGCAGTTAAAAGTAGCTACCATGTCAATAGCAGGGAAGGCAACGACAAGGGATACGTGACATGGAATAGGAACAGGTGCACATAAGCAGAGAACATATCCAGAATAACTAAGAAGGGAGGTCAGTAAAGTGACGACAGATGGTGGAAGCAGAAATAGTTAGCCACAGATATCACGTGGGAATGACAAACAAAAGAAAAAGATTTGTATATATTACATGAGTCCAGATCCTTTGTCTAAGTTTACTCTGTTCTATTCTATCTAAGATAAAAATGACAGATCCTCTATCTAAGGTTACTCTATCATATTCTGTCCAAAATAAAAATAACGTCGTTTTTCTTTAAAATTTAAAGACATACTTTTGTCTAACTCAAAATACTCTATCCTATTAGCCATAGCCAAGTCGCGAATTAGCCGACATCTGCTCTGATTTCTCTCCTATGGAGCATGCACGGCCATGCACTTAGGTCACGCCCGTGTACTTAGTTGATAAATTTTAATTTTTGTTTTAATTTTAATTTTTAATTTTTTAAATAAAATTAAAATGAGAAAAATAAAAGACAATAAATTAATTTTTAATTTTAATTTTAATTTTAATTTTAATTTTAATTATAACATTTTATTATTAAAAAATAAAATTAAAAAGAAAAACAATTGCATGAATGCATGGGCGCGCACTTAAGTCACGCTCGTGCACTTAGGTGACAAATTTTAAATTTAGTTTCTTAATTTAATTTTTAAATTTTTAAATAAAAATAAAAAATTGCGAAAAATGTTAATTTTAATTTTTCTATTATTTTAAATTTAATTTTTAAATAAAAATTTTAAGATAATTAAAAAAGATTAGAAGTAAAAAGTAATAAATTAAATTTTAATTGTAATTATAATTATGTTATAATTAATATTTTAAAAAATATAAAAAGAAAAAATTGCATAAGTGCTCGGGTGTGCACTTAAGTCATGCCCATGTACCTATGTGACAATTTTTAAATTTATTTTTTTAATAAATAAAAAAATTAAAAAAGGCTAGAAGCAAAAAAAATAAATTAAATTTTAATTGTAATTATAATTATGTTATTATTAATAATTTAAAAAATAAAATTAAAAAGAAAAATTCCATAAGTTTACTCTAGTATGCACTTAAGTCATGCCCGTGCACTTATGTGACAAATTTTAAATTTAGTTTTTTAATTTAATATTTGAATTTTTAAATAAAATTAAAATTAAAATGATGAAAATAAAAACAAAATTTGTGACAAGTATTAATTTTTGTTTTTCTATTATTTTAAATTTAATTTTTTAAATAAAATTTTTAAGATAAATAAAAAAGGTTGGAAGTAAAAAAATAAATTATAATTATAATTATGTTATTATTAATAATTTTAAAAATAAAATTAAAAAGAAAAATTGTATAAGTGCATGGGCGTGACTTAAATTTAGTTTTTTAATTTTTAAATAAATTAAAATTAAAATGATAAAAATAAAAAACAAAATTTGTGACAAATTTTATTTTTTTATTATTTTAAATTTAATTTTTAAAATAAAAATTTTAAGATAAATTTAAAAAAGGCTGGAAGCTTTAGGAGTGCAAAATCATGCCTGTACTTTTATTAGGGAAGGGCTAGTGCATAATTGTGCACTCCTAATGTGTCACTCAATTTTGTAAAAATCATATCTCTTAATTCTGATATCTAAAAATTACAAACTTTATATCATTAGAAAGCTAAGAGGATAAGCTAAAGCTTTTATGAAGACAACTTTTTCTGATTCAACCTACATCAATATAGTTTAATCGTTGAAATTAGGATATGATATCGTATAATATAAATTTCTGCAGTGGTATCCCTAACAGAAATTTAGTCCTGAAGAAGATATTTAGAACTTAATGAACTATGCCGAAGAAGACATTTACCTTTCCTCTCTCCTCTTCTCTAGACATTAATGAACTATGCTGAATAAGACATTTACCTTTTCAGAGAGCATCTTTCTTATTCTTCTTCGTATGAGGTTACCTATGAAAACTCACATGCCCCGTGTGTTACATGCATGGTCGTGCGTTATGTCGCACGCCCCTGTGGTTATTCCTTTTGTTCCTCGATAGCTCTCTTATTACTAATTAAAGCCTCCCTTGCAATGTATTTCTCCTTACTAACAACGTATATAGCTTGTAATGTTATAAATCAAAATAAAAAAGGAACATATTACGACTTAGAAATAAAACCACAACAATGTAACCAGTCAAGGACGTCTGTCACTGATACCGGCATCAGTGTGAGTTGTTCACAGTGAAGGCCCCTACACTGGTGTCAGTCATGGGTGTGAGTGGCACACAGTACTGGCCCTTGCATTGGTGCCAGTCAGGTGTGATTGGCACTAGTGCACGCATGGTGCGAGTTTTCCATTGAGAAATGTGACTGCTGCCTATGATAGGAGTACACGCCTGTCCACTCCACGCCCCTATAAATACCACCCTTTTAACCTATCCAAACGCATACAAAAAATGTTTTCTAACTCAAGCTAACATACACAACCTCCCTCCTATAAAAACCTCTTTGTCGTCACCGCAGAAGTGCCACTGTGTCCACCAAACCAAGTTATTAGGAGCAAAAATGCACCCTCTACCTACACAACCAACTATGCCTCTAAGAATGAAACAACAGAGAGTTCCCTTTTCTTCACCACAAGAGCCCACTTCAGGTATGTCGTGCCTTATATTTGAAAGTAGAGAGCATCAACAAAGGTATGCTATTCTTAAGAATCGAAAAATTATTCCGAATAGATTTATAAATTCTGAAGTACTTATTAAATTAGGAATATTTGATCGAGTGTAGGAGTTACTCCGAAATGTAGGTTATGAAAAATTTTCTGAATTTAGAGAAAATTCATATGTAGAATTGACATTAGAATTTTTGACCACTTTAGAATTAGTAGAGGAAATTAGGTCAAGTCTTAAATTTTGATTAATGAATACATATTATCAGATAGATGTAACAGAAGTTAATGATATTTTTGGCTTTCCAAATACTACTTTCTATATATCCTGCGAAATTTGAGCCTACTGAGTGTTGGTCACAATTGACCAATTCTAATAAAGTGTTTGTCGTTAGTCAGTCTAAAGCATCTATTATCATGGACCATGCCCTTCGTTATCTCTATCAGTTTATAAGTTTTACACTATTCGATAGAGGAGACAGCAATGAGGCAGTTTTTAAAAGTGACTTATTTATTTTATGGTGCATGGTACATGTGAGGCCCTTTAATGTAGGTTGTTGGTTAATAGGGCATTTACATGAAATGGTTCAATCTAGTGGAGGAAAAATAGTTGTTGGGGCATTTATGACCCAAATTGCAGAATATCTCGGTTTGCTAATTGAGAGAACACGTATATCAATGTAGCTAGTTTTGGGAAAGTCGACTTTGGACTTGAATTCTTTGGTGTCGATGAAGGTTATCATACGGCAAGGCGATCAATATGTTCTTATCCATGATGAGATGGGGGGTTTGAGCAGTAAGTGAACTCGAGTTATAGAAATGGGAACTTTAGAAGAAGATTATGTTCCACCTCCCCAACCCCAACCCAACATATGCAACAGAAAGGAAGATATGCATCTGTGGAGTATCAATCACTGACAAATCAATTGATAGCATTTGAACGGTGAACAAATGATAGGCTGCAGAACATTGAAGCTAGAATGGCTGAGATTTGAAACTTCATAGCTAATTTGAATGCTCGCTTCAAATAGCCTCCACCCCCATCTTAGTATCGTGTTTCTAACCTTTTCCTTTTTATTGGTTGTTACCTTAACTTCTTTTCGTTTTCATCTTTTTCCTTCATTTTGTTCTTTAGCATCTTAGATCACGCTTTCATTTTGTGATCATATCAAGGGCTTCATGACTAATAGTTTAGAAGAAAAGAAAAAAAATTATTTATGTCTTTGTTTTCCCTTTTGGTAGTTAGATATGCATGATCATTAAATTAACTCAATCTAGACTAGAATTGCATAATATAATTGAATGATTATACTTGCATGCCTAGACTAATTAACTTGTATTTCAGTTAAAAGGACATTGGCCTGTTGTGATAGATGAATGACACCTTTCATTTGGTCAAATTTTAAGTCTTTTTGAAAAATTAAACACAAAAATTGTGTAATTCTTTGTCGAGAGTGTTCTTTCATGATTAAGGAACTCCAGAACTTGCTTGTAGATACTAGTTCAGATCACACAATCTTAAGCAAATATTGAAATGATGAAGGTAATTAGGATTTAGCCCTTTTGCTTAAAAGGCCACCATGATATTACCTTTAGTAAATCTCCTTTGAGCTTAACATAACTTCTTTTATTTCCTTAAACCCAAAAATTAGCCTTGACTTTGATTATTTATCGTCTTCGATATACCTACCATAAAGTAAGTTAAGCATTTGAATTAGTATAATTAGGTTTACAGATTAATTGTGGGGAATAATAACGTATTGTATTATGGATGGGTATGGATGTGGAGATTTTCACTTATCCTTTGTATTTCTTTTCTCTTGATTTCCTTATTTTATAATCATACATACAAAAAAATGACAAATATAGTGAAAAATAAGAACGAAAAAATGAAAAAAATGAAAAATGAAAAAAATAAAAGGAAGGAAGAGTAAATGAGTAGAAAATGAAAAGAAGAGGAGAGAGAAGAAGTGTTCAATTTGTTAAGTGAAAGGAAAGAAATGAGTGTTTTATGGTCATTCTTTTGTCTATGTTTAAATGCTTAATTTGTGTTGTGGTTTTAACCTACATTTTTCCTTTTTTCTATCCTTATCTCGGCTTTATTACAACCCAAATAAAGACCTTCAAATTGATGCTTGTGTTTGATATGAGTGGTGCAGATTGAATTGGTAAGCAAGCTTATGGTAGATGCCTTTCATGAAATGAACAATGAGTGAATACATAGCCTACTTTAAATGCTTGAGAGGATGAAGAGTTGAGTGAGTATCTATCACGCTTGTTTGATGGTTCTTTTAATTGAAGTGCTTGTTGAATTTGGCTAAATATGAAAATATTAACTTGTTCTTAGAGCATTATGACTTTCCAATTCTTAGGTTGTGTTTGCTGAAATGATTGTTCATATGTTTTACTATTAGTTGAGAAATTTTTTGTCCATTGTCTAGTATTTTTTGTTTTGCTTTGCTCTAGTAAAATGGTAAGGAATGTTGTGAAATTTGTTGTTTACATAATTCATTTTCATTGCTATTTGACCACAATACATTGCTAACATTAAAAAAGAGAATAATCGAAAATCCCAAGTAACAAAACGAAGACGCTAAAGTACCTAAAGTGGTGATAAATCCTATCAATACAACAGGTTGTACAGAAAGTCCATCTATTTCCAATCTCCAATACAAATCTTTAAAATTTTATATAATCGTCTATTAATTGAATAAATGGATTGTCCAGTTACAAATAATAGGAAAATCTATAGGTCTTTAATAGAAGTTATAATATAGAATATATATAATATTCCGCCTAATTAAGTTATTTATTAAAAGAGGGAAAATTTTAAAGAACTCGTATTTCAGTAAAACTATAAAATATTGTCATTTTCTCTTTCCTTCTTGTTTCCAACAAAAGGAGAGGTTTAAATAAACCAAACTTACTTTCTTCTCATGGGCTAATTTTTAAGGTGCAAAACCAAATAAAAAATAAAACTTTTTGGTTAAGAAATTTAAAAATTGCGACGCTAATTCATGCATGGCTGTGCATGTTCACTTGCACCATCGTGCATGTTTAGTCACGACCATGCGTGACTGCCATGCACGGCCTTGCATTTTATTGAATTTCCCAAAAATTCACCTTGAAAATCCATAATTCTATAATTTCATAGTCATATATACTTAACATTTTCCCACTTAATGAATTACATTGTAGTAACATATTACTTAAACATTTTGGCAGTTAATGAATTGCATTGCATTAACATATAAGCAATATATAAGAATTGTTTTCTGAACAACTTCCAGTAAATGTTAAATATGTTTACATTAGCAACTCACAATCAGTTTTAACCTAAATTTACATCAGAATCATCTTTTATAAATACATAAAATTTACATCAAAATCATCTTTTACAAAAACAGAACTTTTCAGCATGAAGACAAGTACCACATTTGTCTATGGAAATACCAACTCCTAAATTGTTAACTTCTTCCAAATTTTCAAAACCAAATGTTTGTTGTGCCTGTAAATCAACATGCATCTTAATTAATTAATACAATTATAAACATGTAATGCAGTTATTAATAAAAATTGAAATTAAGACAAAAACTTTTTTCAAATTACCACAAGTAAACCAGTTATGCGCATTGAAGGTGGGATAACAACACTAATACCTTGTTTACTTGTTTCAGCATCAATGACTTAATATGATAAATGATTCAAAGATTAATAACACATTATAAAAAGAAAATATTACAAACAGTAGAAACAAATAATTTAATAAATAATTATAGAGAATTTGTTGCATGATGAAAATGAGTGTATAGCATAGTTGAGTCATCCATACAAACACCAATTGGCTGCATTTAGTAATTGTCATAACCAATTGGTTCATAAATACAAATTTAAATTTAGTAAAATATTATGCCCAGAAGACAATATTACAAATAGAACCTAAGAATGTGGTATACGGTCTTCATGATTACAAACCATACTTGTAAAATCCTTGCAAATAGAAAGTGCCTGCATTTGGTATTTCTCATAACAAATGAAAGGAAATTTTGTTGAAAACAGGTAGCACAACATATGCAGACATTATTAATTACAAAATGCTAACCTGATGTTGATGAAATATGGGAGCTTGTATGCTAAGATAATCTGAGTATGTTGGGAATTATCTTCAGAATCCTGAATAGAATAGTTTAAGCAAAAATTACTTATAATTATCAGTATATAAATTATATACATTCTTTGAAAACAATTTTACGAAAAATATAACCTGAGTATTGGAAAGGGAGATGAGTGTCAAATTTGCCATATTTGTTGAAGTCTTGCATTTTTTTGACATTCATTCTCTTCCTTGAACTTTTCTCTAGTCCACCCTTCAATCTCTTACTTGATATAGTTTTTGTCTTCATTTTGACACCTCTTATTTGATTCATTTCACCAAAATTAATGTTACCTTCGTTGATCACATTCATTTCAGTATTTGGCCGGCTCAACTCTTGATGTTGTGATATTAGGTTCTCTTGATCTAATATTTGTTCGCCTTACAATATCTCATCAACCATGTTCAATATGTTCAAAAGATGATCTTTCACAATTTTTGAGGTATCTCTCCTCTTTGATGCTCTTGTAACCAATCGCATGCGTAATGTACACAATTCTTTATACCTTATACTTGATAACAGTTTAGGATTTAGTTTCATTGATAATGGAGTTTTTACTATCAAGGTTCTAGAGTTTTGCTTTCTGTATCCATCTTTTCAAAATATAGTTACTTGGGATTGTTCAAATATTTTTCAAGTTAAAAACCTTCAGCACATGAGAGCATAAAATTCCATCAAACCCAAACTTTCGACAATTACAATGAACTTCATCATTTGATGAATCATGAGTGACCATATTAGAGTAACTCTTCCCAACAAGACTGATCTCATATTTTGCAATTGTACCATCTTCACTGTAAAGAAGAAAACTAAAATCATGAGAATGATTCCATTGATCTTGAAAACATTTAAACACTTCTGACGTGTAGACAGTAGCTACATGCTTTAAAATTTAAACAGGTGCTAACAATATTGGAGTGCTTACATTACTTCTAAAATCAGCTTTTAACTCATCAAATCAACGATCATCAATAAGCTTCTAGAAGTGATTAAAAAATTGTAAAAAGTTATTTTGATAACTCAAGTACCTTTTTACAATGCTATTTATGCTCTCACTTCGTTGGGTGGTGGTCATGTCTGCACAAAATATTTGGTGTCCATAAACCAAAGCCCATTTTTTCTTTATATGAAACATACGTTTCAACCATTCATTATCTTCAAGTTCATATTTTTCCAACATAAAATTCCATGCATTGGAAAAATCTTCTTCTTCTTCATAGTTATATATGCATGAGCTGAAAACCCGTGAAAATTCTTTAAACTGAGAAAAAACACCACTCAAATGGATTACAACATTTTCATAAATGGGCCAAAAACACAATCGATGATGAGTTTTAGGCCATCTTGAAGCTAATGCCTTTGCCATCGCCGCATCCTGATCAGTAAGAATAGTTGTAGACTTTTTCTCAAAAATGACTCTATCAAATATGTTGAACAACCACTCAAATGTAAGGGCAGTCTCATCATATAGGAGTGCAAGACCAAAACCTGTTGTTTGCTTATGACAGTTAACATCGATAAACAAAGCAAGTGGACGACCCTTACCATTCTTCTTGTAAGTAGTATCGAAGCAAACAACATCAATAAAGTCTAAGTAGTCATTCCTCATCTTTGCATCAGACCAAAATATGTTAGTAATCAAATCATCTTTATCCATTTGAATGGCATAAAAGAAATTAAGATCTTCAACCTACATTTTATACAAATATTCTAACACACCACCTGTATCTCCCTTTTTCATGTCTCTTGTCCTTTTAAATCTTAAATAATTCTTGTAATCCTTCGGAATAAAGTCAACATTATTTCTCTCACCTGCTTTTCTCACCATAAGGTTATGGGATGCTTTCGGTCAAATTCCTACATCATTAGTCATTTCAATTTGCATTGCTGCAGCTGAAGATATCTTTCTATGACTATGGAAATGTGTTTTGTTTGGACTTGAAAGTTAATGCTTGTGATCCTCCATAAATTGAATCACTTGAAATATTCCAGTTTACACACTATTAAATTTCATTATTGCCTCACAACCAAATCTTGTTTCTGACCGTGGAGTCTTTACATACAAATCTTTTTTATCTAGCATTCTTTTACCTTCAGCACTACAACAAAAAAGCCTACAAATCAGTTTACCATATTTATCTTTGTGACTTTTGCTTCTTTTAATTCCAAAGCCCACATGCTTGGCATAAATTAAATAAAATTGATAGGCCTCTTCTTTTGTCGCGAACTGCATGTCAATTTTCGGTACTAACTCTCTTGCAACGAAATCTCTTGAATTCATATTACTACTCTCATTCTCAATGCCAATATCATTGTTATGCTGCTACTTATCAATTTCATAATCTAAATGACAACATGGAGTAAATCTACCATCCATTTTTACACTTATCAAATTCACAAACGAGGACCATTATTTTTAGATAAAATTATTAACACAAAAAATGGGTATTAACAAAAACCTAGGATGTTTTATTTTTTTCCATCCATATCTTATTTCATTCCTGTAATAAAAAAAGCCATCAGAGATTTGATGGTAAATTGTTCCCATTTTATAAATAATATGTTTTAGAAATTATTAACTATAACT
>JAOTJB010347106.1:0-12073 GCA_027123815.1 Erythroxylum minutifolium
TAAATGTTAAGTGATGTGACACGCCACCCTCGAGGGGCACGGATTCGGATATCACCATCGGTATCGGGTTCGGGTCCGACGGGTGTGGGGTGTTACATACAGGTTTGAGACAATCTGGAATACAAATCTACTACCTAAAGTTGTCTTCCTTATGTGGCTAATAGTTAAGAACAAACTTGGCACTATTAACAGGTTAAAGTACCTAAACATGACCAATAAATATCAACTTTGGTTCATTTATTTTTCAACAATGCATTGTCCCAAATGATCTGGAGGCAAATACTAGAGCATTACCAACTTGACAAGGCTCGAATAAATTGTCTGGAGTTTATGGATTGGCTGAGCTCTATAAGGAATACACCAAAAGGGGATATGGAAGTATATGCTATTTCAACTTGAACAATGAATAAGAGAGTAACCAATTTTAGGGAGAGATGCTTGAAGTTGTAAACTGAGAATTGATGAGGCCTGGAGGATTAATGTAAATAATGGCAGCCATATAATAGAACAAAAAGGGTAACTTGGAAGGAGTAGTTGATGGTAGAATATGCTTGGGTGGAGTTTTAGTGTTCTTTAGTGGTTTATTTAATTGTTTTGAGTTACAAGATTTAGTACCTATTATTAGGTGTTCCTTCTTAAACTTTGTAGCTCTTGTTCATTATTGAATATTATTTAACTTTTAGAAAAAGTTATATTTTCTAAGTTTAAAATAACTTATAATGTTGAATAAATTCCTAACATTAAATGTCGTTACTTTGACGGCCTAAAACTACCTCCTAAGTTATTGTACAAATTAGATATCTAACTTAAAAAGAAATATTACTCAAGTTATCTTGAATGCATTTGTACGAATATGTGTCATTACACGCTTTAATTGAAAATATCTTTAAAACTTATATGCAATACAAAACATGATGTCATTACTAAACATTAGATTATATATATATATATATATATATACACGTTAAAAAAGAGATGGATTAAGTAAGTCTAGAATAATTTCACAGTTAAAAATTTGTAAAACACTTTATTCAAGTGAATATATTGTTAGAAATAATATGATCTTTGGTGATCAGACTAAGATCAACCATGAACTTGTATAAACAAATGTAAAATAGAAAATTACATGTTTTGCTATTTATTTATTGATGAATAAGTTGCTAAACAACTCGAGCAAGTTGTTGGATGGTTTGAACAAGCTCCTTAGCAGATGAATTAGCTATTGCAACTGTCAATCAACTTTAACAAAAGTTGTATAACTTTATGCCATTAATATTTTTTGTGCCTTTCTTAATGCATAGACCTTTTCACAACTAAGAGAAATTGAATATCCATGGAATTACTTAAGCAAGCAACAATAGACCTTGGCAACTATTTATAGAAACCTTATTATGATTCCCTGTCACAAGCCTAATAAGAATATAGTTCACACTAATAAGGACCTATTTTCTTCATTGGACTCTAGTATATTTAACCATATTCCTTTTGTGAGTCTCTTCCTACTCCTTCCTTTTCTGGAACTCCCCCTCACCCACCAGAGCCTTATCAGAACTTTTTCTTTCACTTCAATTCCTAGGTCCTCATTTAAGTTCCCAACTAGAGTTCTATGTATGAATAAGATTTTCCTATTCTTTCTCAATCATTGGAGAAGACTAGATCTACATCTACCAACATTGAAATTAGCCCTCAAACTTAGGGACTAGATAAGGATAAGACTACAATTTTAGGGTGAGAATTAAGGATTACCCTTTTGCTCATAATAAAAACTTGGAGCAAACTGATGGCAACAAACACATCCAGGGTCAAACTTACATAATTTAAGATTTTTTTAGTAAATGGAGACATTATCATCTGATTAAGGTTCTTCAAAGTAGTGCTATCACCTGGTCTTCCTAATTGGTAGGTTATTTTCTAAGGAAAAAGCCTTCTTTTTTCGAAGTATAATATTAGGCCTCCTCCAAGTGGAGTAAACAAGGTTTAGAGAAAACTATGCTTACTAAAAATGACATTTTTACTTTCAGATTCTCTAAAGACACTAATCGGATTCAAATAATGGGGCAAGGGTCATGACATATTAAGGGTCAACTTTTTTTTGTGTAGAAGTGATGCCTTGGAATGTAATTAGATAAGTGTAAAAATTGAAGCAATTTTATTGTGGGTTAACTTCTACAATATACCATTAAAATCTTGAATAGTGGAAGGGCTTAGCTATCGTACTAATTCTCTAGGTTGAATGGTTTGCTTGGATTGCCAAACTACCAAAATAGATATATTGGGCTACGCTAGGATTTGTTTTAAAGTGAAGAGAAGTGAAGAGTTACTAAAAGCACTACAAATTATAAAGTTAATTTGAAATCCTTCTGTCTTGTACCTAAAAACCTTCCTCTTACCTGAAGATATTGAGGCCTATAGGGAGATCTTTTTCCACAGAACTACATTTGTAGCTTATGGAGATTGATGAGAATATCAAATCTCTAGTAGATGTGGATACAACCTTTACCCTCACTCAATATAATCCTGAGGAGTCTGAGAGACCTGAAGCAATATTAATTTCTGATGGGACCTTAAGCCCAAACTATAAAAAGGAATTTAAACTACCGAATGCCACCTTATAGAGTCCCAATTTAGAAGATACATTCTAGTTTAATAAAAAGCAAAGAAATGAGTCTATGGAGAAGAAAGAGGCTCTTATTATTTAGAACTAGGAAGTTGAGTAGGTTGGTGATTCTCCTGACAAGGAATACATATTGGTTGTCCCTTTCCCCTTATCCAGGAGAAGATCTAGTAGAAAGACAGGCAAAATTAGGCTTGAAGGTAATCAATATTTATGCTATATGTCCAATTTAGTTTAGAATGTAGGAGGGTTAAACAAACCTTTTAAACAATAATATGTAAAAGAATTAATCCTAAAAAAACTA
Source organism: Erythroxylum minutifolium (assembly GCA_027123815.1). NCBI lineage: Eukaryota > Viridiplantae > Streptophyta > Magnoliopsida > Malpighiales > Erythroxylaceae > Erythroxylum > Erythroxylum minutifolium. Next base: position 2,919 of record JAOTJB010347106.1, read on the forward strand.
TAATTTTAGGACTTTTGGAAACTAAAATACAGGTTAGCAAGCTCCTGATAGTTTAAGAGTTTTAAGTATGTAATGGCCTATTATCTCAAACCACTCTCATCACTATAATAGCATGATAGTGTTTATTTTCAATGCATCATTGATTAAGATCTCAAATCTAGTTTTTATTGACCAAATGATACATTTTACAAGTTATTGAGAATGGTTTTATAATCCTTTTTAATTCTTATTCATTTATGTTATAAGTATAGTTTTTCAAAAGTTGAAGATATGGATAAACTTATGGTTAATTAATAGAAGAACTCATAGATTCTATATAATCATTAATGATATGAACTATGTGTTGCATTATAATGAAATAGAGGACTCTAGTTAATTACAAAACTATAGAAAATGAGTTAAGCCTAGTCGTTTACAATAATAGGTATTGGACTTATACTTTGTATGGCATTTCTTTTCTTGGAATTATAAACAATAACGTGATTGGTTTATTAAAAAAAGTTTAATAGAGCTCTGATAAATGATTGTTGGTTAAAGTAATTCGTGAATTCCTTTGCAAATGTTGGTCCTCTACTATGGTCAGACCATTCCATAATCGAAGTCTTGAATCTCAGTTCTTCTCTTCTTCCTAAGGCTCCTTTTAGATTATATAATTTTCTATCTAATGTTAAAGTATTTAAAAAGGTCGTCAAGATAGGTGTGACTATAAGCGTTGTGGGTTGTAAGGCATTCCAATGAATGACGAAACTTAAGGCTATCAAAGAGGGGATTAAAGCTCTGTATAGTAGAGTTTACTTAAATACTAGTTTTAATCTTTAAAAGCTTAGGATACATTCAAAAGAGTATCAGAAGATCGTTAATAGATCCACCAAATTAGGAGCTAAGAATTCTAAAACCAAAACAGTTAATAATTATAACTTAGCTCTTCAATTCCATAATTCTCTCTTTAGGAAAAAAGAAAGGGTAAAATGGCTTAGTGATGGAGACAATAGCACCAAGTACTTATATAATTCAATTATAGCTTAAAGGAATAGGAACAAAATTCCCTCACTAATTGACATGGAACGGTTGTAGCCGTTTTCTTAAGTTTGTATTATTTTTTAGTTTATTATCTTAATTTTCTGTTTCCTATTTCTATTAAGTTTATCGTCTTATTTAAATCCTTGTTTAGAGACGTCTTAAGGTATTGAAATATTTAGATTTAAAAAAAAGATAAAATTGCAAGTTTTTTCCTATTTTGTGCAAATTTTATCGCTTTCTCGTTGCATCACTGATTGATGAAGAGGGGTATCTATGCAACGATAGAATCAGGATTAGAGAGCTATTGCTCATTTTTTACAAGAAGTTACTTAGATAAAATTCAACTTGTAACTTTACTGTTGAGGAACTAAACTTATTTATTAAAGATTCCTTTAATCCTAATTCCATATATAATTTTCAACTTTACTCCTCCTTTAAAAGTTTGATAGGGAATTAAATGCAAACATGGTTTTAGTTTTGCAATCTGGGGCCATTATAGAATCGAAGAGTTGTTAGCTCTTACAATAAGAATTACACACAATACCAAAGTCATTAACATAATACTATATGGAAATTAGAACTATAAATTTATGGGCTAAGCTAGTATTATTGACAATCTATTTTCTTTTAAACCGAATCCTTTTAAAGATTGTCATGTCATTTGGCTAATGGATAATTCTCACAGGTTCACCAATAAATCATGTTTGGAATTCTTCAAGCTTCACTTATAGAAAATTCGCTGGTATGATCTAATAAGGCTAAATATTTGATCCTTAATGCCACTTTTATCAGCTGGCTTAGCAAATGCTAAAAACTAAAGACAAATGTTATGTTACTTATGACAACTTATACCTACTTTGTTAGCTTTGCTATGAATCCAACACTGACCTTTTCTTCTATTATGCTTACTCACAAGTCTTATGGTCCAAAGTTTATAATTTTTTGCAAATTTATTATAAGGAGAGGAATTGGTTGAATATTATAAAATGGGAAAGCATTATAGTTAGGGGAATGAATCACGATGCTTATTTTGTTAGTACAACTATTACTTGTTAGGGATCAAATATTTTGGTTTTGAACATTATGACGATGTATAAGCTTCAAGTTTAAGTTAATAATATTCTTTCAATTTAAAAATATATAATTCATGTAAATGTATGAAAAGATGTTAACATCAATAGTATGCACTTTAACAATTAAAAATTTAATTAGGTACATTACATTGTTAAATTGTAAGAAACAACAATAATCATCTCTAAATACCCCTTATCTTTTAGGACTAACAATCTTACAATTTTAGGTGTCTAATATATATATAATATACTCTTTCTTTTTATGAAAATATTATTATAATATCATTTGTAAGTTCATACAAACCAATATTTGCAACCAAAATATATGCAAAAATTTAAGCAAGTAAAATATAGAGGAAGAGTATGAGATTGCACAAATGAATTATAATGGTTTAGAATTTCTTTCACCTATGTCTAATCTTTAAGCTTCTTTTATAAAATTGTAGTTTCTATTGACTCTTCTCTTTAATGAATGAAGAGGAATTATTATATATATCTTCTTTTTAGTGAAAAGAAATCACTTACACAACTTCTTTTCTCTTGATAAAGAGGAATCATTATACCTACAGAGAAAACAACATAAATAATTTTAAAAAATATATAAGCTTCTTTCATTATAAAGCCTTCATTTATCAAGAACAATTAAACCACTTTATGAAACACTAATTGTCATAATTTTCATTCACACTTTAATCTTTTAGGAAGTTTGTGTCTCTTGTTTCTTTACTTCCACTTTTCATCTTATATCTTACTTTGTTTAGGTAGTCTTATGACCTTCTAACTGGAAGTTAATAGTATCTCTCTCATATTATTTTTTATCAAGATATGCTTATTGAGTTGTATCACATTTCTCCATTGACCATTTCATTAACTTGACTTTTTGACTTAAAATAAAAGGGAATAAAAACTTCCTATTATGGTGCCAACACTAGTGGAGTCTCGTGCAATGTATATATAACTTAATTCTTAAAATTTATAGACTATTCAAGGCACATTTTATATTATAAGGCTTAAAGTTCCAAGTATCAATCTCACAAGAACTACAAGTACTAGTACTGACTTTTTTCCTATTATTTAATAGACAATTAAGGTGAATATGATAATTTAGAATTAAAGTAAAAGAAAACAAATTGAAAACAATTCAACATAATTAAAGAAATTAATATAGACAAAAAATAAAAAAATCAACCAATGAATTAATGGCATATATACTTCTAATCACTTCCTCATTAAATTCCATTATGAAAGTACCTTGACAGACATCTATCTTAGTTTTGGCTGTGTTAAAGAACGGTCTCCCTAGTAAGATAGGTGTGGGATTATAAGAAGTATCATCATCTATATCTACCACATAATAATTTATAAGAAACATTAGCTTATTCATTTACACATGTTGTTGGCCTCAGGTTTCAGTCTTTATTTTGTGGTGACAAGATGCCAAAAATTGGGAGACTTTTAAAATAAAAGTATATATATAATTAACATCAAGATAAAAAGAATTCAATTTATTGGTGGGAGTAAAAACAAATACATAAACAACCAAGAGTCACACTCCTAATATAATTAACTTCAAGATAAAAAGAATTCAATTTATTGGTGGGAGTAAAAACAAATGCATAAACAAACAAACAAATAAAATAAAAAAATTCACGGCCATGCATATAAAATTGTCACGATTGTGACACCAAGAGTCACACTCCTACTTCAAATCATCATAATTTTCAATCCCAAAGTCCAAAAATTATAAACTTTATATCGTCAGAAAGCTAAAAGGAAGAGCTAAAACTTTCATGAAAACAATTTTGTCTAATTCTGCCTAGATCAATACAATTTATTCATTGAAGTTTCAGAACATATTTTCATCCCCTTTTTCCTTTCTGCAACAGTAAAAACTACTACCTTTATCAAAAGACCCAACTCCAACAACATAAACCATACATACAAAACTCCCACTTTAACCATTTTCTTAGGAAGATCTATCCAAAAGCCATTAAATAATTAACAATTTATTTCCAACACAATTGACACTTATAGAGAAGAATTTCTGCACATATACAAAAGAAGAGTTCTTTAACCCTTCTTTCATTCATTTCTTAGCAAAACAGAATTTCATCTCTCAGATGTTGCAAGGTTTATACATAAATTCAATTACATATTCAAAGTCAGTACAATAGCATAATACAAAAATACAATCATGAATGCTCATGTTTGATATGTCTCTAAAGTGCCAAAAGTTTCTGAACTAACTGAGTTACAAAAATAGAAATTATTGGAGTCAACCGAAGTTTTTGCAAGGTTCAACATTGATCTGCTATTTTTGCACCTGAGGAGTGGAAAGATAATGGGGTGAGTTGGGAAGTTCAGTGGTTAATATGATTATAGCCATCGGTGATGAGCCATATACACACACAATCAAGCATTTATATATACACAAATCCAGTTCACATAACACATACTTAAAAATTTTAGTCACATAAATCACATCATATATTTTTGTTTTCAATTATCATAACGAAGCATTTAATCATATATCATGCTCAGTAAATCACAATGAAATGCACAAACAATATGGCTCGAGAGAATCCCATAAAATAGAATGGTGAAACCGAAGTTAACACCATGAATGAAATGAGTCCATGTTTTGGAGATCATATGCCACAAGAGGGCAGCCGGGAGAAGGCTATAGGTCAACGTGCATGTGACGAACAGAATGGTATCTCTCTTACCCACATAAACAGATTTTCCAATGCTTACAATATTTCATATCATAATCATACTTTCATGCTTTTTAAATTTTTATTTTTCATTAATACAAAAGCAGCAGAATTCTTGCAAAACAACCATGATATCAAATTCACAAAATATTTTTCCCACATTCACAATGTTCAAAAACAAGCAATTAAGCACACATAAACATATAATAGATCAGCCCATCATCACAATAACCATAAGCATATTACCCACCTATTTATTTGTAATTCCAAGCTCAAATTTGTCTTTCCTCTTATTTATGATTTTGACTTTTCTTGGTTCCCTTCAAACAAACATATTTTTCATTCAATCAACATACACAACTAGAACTTCCATAAAGCTAGATTATCCAAAAATAAGCTTAGACTTAATTTACTCTTAATTTATCTAACTAGAAGAAATAAGATCGAGTTAAAAGTTTATGAAAATCTAAGAACATAAATCTCTTGTTACTCTTCTTTCTCTCTTCATTTTCAGCATATAAAAACCTAGTTTCTTTGCTTTCTTCTTCTATCAAAACAAGAAGAATAAATAAAGAGGTTACCTGAAAAAACTCAGTTGAATCTTCTTCTTCTTCCTCTTTTTCTGTTTCTGCTTCTCTTCTTCTACTTCTTTCTACGTTTTCCTTCTCTCTTCTTTCTTATTTTACACGACTCTCTCTCTTTTTCCTAACCTCTCAAACACGTCTCTCCCTTACACGACTATCTTCCTCTTTCTCTAGTTTCTTCTAGGTTTTTCTACGACTTCTCTCATTCTTTCTTTCTTACACGACTTTCTTCACCTTCTTTCTTATAAATTTTAAGACAAATTCTAGCTTTCCAAACTTACCCTTCCATATTTACACTAATACCTTCTAACTTTTTAACTTAATTCTAACACTTCCATTTAATCCATGCAGCCATATGTAATTAAAAATATTCATAAATTAACTCCATAAATTTCTAATTCAAAAATTCTAATTTTACTCATAACTAAACGCCAACAATTTCTCATTTAATAATCTAACTTCCAAGAAAAGTTTGAGATCCAACACATGCACATCCTCATTCACCTTAGCTGAATAAGCATTAGTGCGATCATCCAGATGTATAATAAACTAGTTTATTTTAACAAGACTAAATTTAAAGAATCATAAATGGAATGAGGCATAACATTAATCGATGATACTAAATCTAAGATGACTTATTTAATTATAGTTTTACCAATTTTACAAGGAATGGTAAACATGCTTGTGTCTTTACACTTAAATGGTAGTTGGAAGACCACATAAACATTTCACCTATCTTGATCATTTTGCTACCTCTTAACTTCAACTTTGTAGTACACAATTCCTTAAGGAATTTCGCATACTTTAACGCCTGCTTAATTGCATCCTGTAATAGTATTCTCACCTCAACCTTCCAAAACGTCTCTTAGATCTCCTTATCCTTATCCTTATTGTTTGACTTTGCTACCTTGCTAGGAAAAGGTGGGGGTTAATCTTAATTGCATTTGGAGATTCCAAATTTGCTTTTAAGCTAGATGAGGGATTTCTTTCTTCTTCTAGCACCTTCTCACCTTCCTCTTTATTGGTCGTCCTATGTGTGGTCCTTTTAGGATCTTAAACTTCCTATCACTCCTCAAGGTGATTGTACTAATATTCTTTAGAATTATCTCTAGTTGTAACAGAAATTTTCCTCCATTTTGATCTTCTAAAAGGTTGATAACAACTGCCATTTGACTTACCTAGTTCTTCAAATTCTAAATGCTACACCTTGTCTCATGAAATCGACATCTTGTCACCTACTGAAACTATTTTCCATCTTGCTAGAATTACAAGGTGTTAATAGCAAGAGACTTAACCATATCTTCCAATGTCATACCTAAGTTAGAGGAGGATGGTTGTAGTTTAAGTTGAAATTACCGTGTACACTGTTCTCTTCCTTATCCACTATTGAGCCTTTTAGGATTTTTCCATGTATTTTTCTTCCAAAATAGCTTTAAAGTGTCAAAAGTATGGAAACATATTTGGCAGAATCATGCTAAATTCTCTTCAACTTACTTCCGCTTCATGCACGATTGTGCATAATCATGTATGATTATGCCAAAAATTATTTTCTAACTTTTTCTTCATCTTTCCTTTAATTTTTACTGTCTTCAGTCATCACCAATCATATGAAAAAACCATTGAAACATATAATTAAGATCAAATTCTTGCCATAAACAATATGCAATCAAATAAAACATATAAAAACACCAATAAGAACATAAATATAAGTCCTAAACATATAATTATCATCTAAAAAAATACTAAAAACACACTTTAACACCTAGAAAACACACTAAATTTTACATCTATACTAACTTTAATCTCTTTGAGGAGATTGGTACTCTTAGATACTTAAAAGAAGGAAGCATAATTCTCAGTCATATGGAATTTACCAGTAAACTAGCATCAGATTAAGAAAAGATTAACATATAGCATGAGCTTTTTAAAGGGTTATAAAACAGTCCTGAGATTCCATTGAAATATTTTAGTGATTTAATAAGTACATTGATTGAATTAGTGTTTACACCACTGAGCATAATGAGATCATTAGCAAATATAAGTTAGGATATACCCAAATTGCCATATTTGTAATGAAATATAAAGTTGAGAGTTTTGAAGATGTTTACATTAGTGATCCTTGAAAGAATTTCCATTGTGACTACAAATAAATATGGAGACAAAGGGTCTTCTTATTTGAGACCCTAACCTACAATTGATTAGAATTTCACTATTGACAATGAAAGAGTAGGAAACTAAAGTGATGCATACTCTTATTCAATATGTAAACTTGTCCGGAAAACTAAGCAAATGGAGGGAGCATAAAATGAAATTCCAATTGAAATTGTCAAAAGCCTTAACAAAGTCAACCTGCAAGTCATAACTTTCAATATGCATGTTGGTACTATATCCTATGAATAGTTCATAAGCAAGAATTATATTATCTCCTATACTGAAGTCATACACATATTCACTTTCAATAGAGTTAATAATGTCAAGGAGAGTAACTTTCAATCTGTTAGCAAAGACTTTAAGATAACCTTATATATCACATTTAAATAGGAAATTGGTTTGTAATCATTCATACTTAATGGATTAGGAATCTTAGGAACTAAGCATAAATAGATCTTATTCAATTCAGTCAACAATCTCGCACTCTTAAAGAACTTCATGGTTTTATTGATCACCATGAACATATTTGATTCCAAGTGCTTTGAAAAAATCTAGCATTAAAGTCATATAGCTGAGGTGCTTTGTCTAGATAGAGTCAGAATAGTACTACATTAATTTCTTCATTGCAACCTCTTTGATCAAATCTAGGATGTGATGAGATGGGAGGGAGCCTGCCAATGATTTTCTAATCTCCTTAGGAAAGTTTGAGACACTACTTGACTTCCCTAGGATATTACTGAGGTGTTCCTTAGCCATTTCCTTGAGTCTATATTGATCATAAATATCATTCCCCTCATAATCCTTCGGTGATAGAATTTTGTTTCTATTTCTCTTGTATTAGATCACACTGTAGAAACATTTGTATTTTCTATCTCCTTCATATAACCAAAAAATTCTTACCTTCTATCTCAGTTATGAGCTATATGTCTCTCAGGTGCTGTAGTACCCTCTTAGCTCTTCTTTCTCTACTACCTTCAATGATAAATCCATAGGATGAAGCGCCTTGGGCCTTATTCAACACATCAAGGCTTTCCTTCTTATCCAATAGTAAATGGCCAATATTGTTTTTCAAGAGTTATACATATTTAGGTTTAACCCTTTTAAGTTTCTAAACATATTGATATGCTTAAAAGCATATTACTTAAGCATTATTCCACAAGAAACTACATACTCAAATATAGGATGGTGGAGTAGAGAGTTAAAAAAAATTTAAAGATGCCTTGCTAATTCTTGACCTTACATTCAAATCAACCATCATGTAAGAGTGATCAAAGAACACAGGTTCCCAAAGTGATTGTAATTGTCAAGGAATTTAGTCAACCAAGTCCCATTTACTAGCCATCTATCTAGATTCCTTTGGATTAGCCTATTCCCATTTTGATTGTTGCTGTAGGTGAAAAAAGGCACCATCAAATTTAAAATCCTCTAGAAATAAATTAGAAGTTAAATGAATGAGCTCATAATATATGGATTGAATATACTTACTACTCCTTTATGATTTAGTAGGGACAAGGTGTTAGACCCTGAAACTTTTCTTAGAAAATTTCGAGCAGTACATGAGAAGTGTGAATAGGTTCATGTTTTGCTTTGGTGATTTTGGTAGTGAGAGACTA
>JAOTJB010347125.1:0-12072 GCA_027123815.1 Erythroxylum minutifolium
CTAAATTATTGACAATTTTTATCCGTAATTTATTTTAATTTATTAAATATATAATGTGGAATTAAATTATTCACAATTTTTATTAAAATTTAAATAATTAAATAGTATATTAAATAATAGGAAATCAGAATATGAAAAAACGTAAATTGGTTTTCATAATTTTTGAAAACTGGAAGAAACCAAAACCTAAAACAGAAACTAAAAAACTCAAACAAAGAAGTTTTTTTACTAAATTTAAAAACAAAAACCGAAAACTGAAAATAAAAATGAAAACAAATACCCCCTTAGCTTCTGGTCGTCCTTGAGCAAAACATCAAATTTAAGCTCATCGACCCAAAACATTTACTAATTTCCCATATATTCTAAGAATATATAATCATAAACAAAGATGAATGACTTTCAAAAAATCATAGCAAGAAATCAACACTCTAAGCTTTTACTTATGATCAATCAACATTCATCATCTTCAAAAACTAAGCAATCTAATGATAGACTCGATGTGTTTAACTAAAATATATCAATAGGTACACTCAGCACCATTCATGATCATGTCATTCCACAACTTTGTATATCATATCATTTCTCTACAACTAATTTTTACATGCAAAATAATGGATCAAAGGGCTTTTTAAAGTTGTAATGTGGGCAAAGGTAAGGTGAGATGTATTTAGGTCAAGTAGCATGAATGCCATTAAGCTAGTGAAACAAAACAACAGTCATTAAAAACTGGGTACCATCAACTATGACAAATGCAACATTTATATTTCACAACCGAATTCAACTCTCACACACCAAACACATGAAGCATATACTAATCCGAAGGAATCCTCATACAATTTATGCCAACAATACATTGAAATAACAAGAGTAAAACCTCCAAGTCATCATCTGCATCATGTCCAATATACTCAAATAACCCATTCATCACAGCTTTAGAGGAATGCATTAATCATAAACAACTTTTTAACACCTATGCACTTGCTCCTAGATATAGTTATTTAAACATATATTTTTTCATTCTTTTTCTTTTTCTTTTTTCTTTTTCATTTTTTTTCCTTTCTTGTTCTTCTTTTTTCTTTTTTCTTCCTTTCTTTTTCTTTCTTTCTTTTTGTTAAAGGAAACTATATTAACATGAAAATTTGAATGATAAGATATAAAAAAACATCCCAACATTAACCAACCACACATATTTACACCCTCACACTTAGAATTTTGTACATCCACAAACTCAACAATTACAAATGCTCCACTAGCTTATGGCTTGGGTAAGACATTTAGGTAAGTATAAAGCATGTAATGTGGTTAGTACACAAAGAAAAACTATAAAGCTCAAAGTGGTTTAAAAAGAAGGAAAATCATATAATGGGTAGGCTATTTGGCTAATTTAGTTCAAAAAAACAAAGAATCCCTAATCTTATCCATGTTAATGCATATGATTAAAAATGTAGTCTCGAATATAATTCAACGAAAAATTGGGATGTATGTGTCATGAAGGTCATACATTATCAAAAAACAATGAGACTGATATGGATGTTTCAGTCTAATAAGGCTCAAAATCTCACCGGATTTATCTACCACTATTCACTATTCTTCTAAAGATAATGCACATCAACCAATCATAAGAGCAAAAGTACATGGCAAAGTTGCTATGAAATTTTCTAGTCAATTCATTCTCTACTCATGATTAAATAATCCTAGAAGCAATAGAAAACGAGCAAATGTTTCTTTGTTTGTTTTTTCTCTCATTTTGATTTAAAACTTAAAAACAAGAAAAGATAAATAAAAAAAGAAACACATATGCATAAAAAATAAATGTGAAAATGTATAGAAAAGAAATTTACTTCACTTAGGTTGCCTCCCAAGAAGCACCTTTGTTTAGGGTCACTGACTCAACTACTTCTCCTCACGTGACAAATTATGATCTTCTGATGGCAAATGTAGTTTTTCAATGTGAGGTTCTTCAGGATAGGGTCTTGGTTGATAATAGTTCCCATTTAGCTCCTTCCACATCCTCAGTCTTTCAATCTCGACTGAGCCAAAACAATCAAGAAATTTTTCAAACATCTCTTCACTTTTTTCTTCCTCGTTTAGTTCCTTTAATCTGCCATGTAAAGGTGAAGATTTAGTTTCAAAAATAATCATAGACTCGGTACTTACCTCTGAGCTAAATGATATTTCCTTTTTGGCTTCGATTTTCTTCTTAACTTGTTCTTCTTCATAAGAAATTCCTTGAGTACTACACTTAAGATTCTCAAGCTCCTCTTCACTCTGAAAGGTTTTTATGTTAATATCCATCGAGTACTCCTCAGGTTGATATGGTTGCATCTCTTTACTTCATGTTGTTAGGCAGTTGATAGTTTCCATCAATTGATTTGCCTGGCTTGCCATGTTTTGGATACCAGAACTTGTTTCCTGCTGGAATTGCAAAGTCTTAATAACATACACATTAACTAATTCTTCCAAGGATGTACCTAAATCTTGATAGGAAGCTTCTGGTACGTATGGGAATTGCTATAATCCCTGCAAACTATTAAGGAAGTAATTCAGTTAATTATCCCATCCATAACAAAAGTTAGGTTAATCAGTTCAAACATTGTTATAGGATTGAGAATATGGATTAAGGAAAAAATTACTCCCACCTATAATGCTATGTCAGAGTATGAGAAAATGAAAGTTTGTTGATATCTTGAAATAAGAGATACTACATGGTTAGATATATTAGACATAGACTCAATGTATTTGTATTCGTGGTTTTATCAGTAAATATGATATCAGTATTGTGCTATGGTTATATAACTTTAAATTGATATGGATGTGAATACATTTTCGTGGATTGACTGAAAAAAAGCGAAACAGAGATATAAGTAGAAATGACAAGATTTAAAGTGTACAAGCAAAGTTGGAAGAAACCAAAATTTACTATGACCTTGAGAGATTGAACTTGGAACTAAAATGGTAGTTTAATTATCATGTTAAAAGTTTATGATTTAGTATAAGGTTATATCATTGGATATGATATTAGAATAATTATGAATCTTATATTTTTGAATTGATTGAGAACATACTTAAGTAAGATAAAATAAATGATAGCAATATATGTATAAGTCCTCAAGGTTAAGTAGATTAGTTATTATGAATGTAAATCCAAAAATGTAGTTACCTTAGCAAATGATGTTACGGAACATATATGTATTACATGATTGGATATGGTAGAGTGAGTGATCTATGACATATCTTAGTCCCATAGCTAAAATTCTGAGATAACTCAGAGTAGCATAGTGGAACCAAGGATTTATGTGGACGTATTGAAATGGTAACTACTAAGGATAAGTAACTTTTGTATAGTTATAGAATACTCAAATGTTATCTAGAATCAATTAAGATCAAGGTATCATCAGCTTAAGATATTAATTGGTGACTTTTCAAAAATAAATCCCTAGATAAAACATAATGATCTTAATGGTATAAACTAAAAGCCTAAGAGTAAATGAACATGCCTACTGCTTCATTAAGCTTTAATATATAGAACATTCTGATCATGTAAGATATGATAGTAATTCATTTTGTTGAAATATTATGAATGGATGAAAAGTGACAACGAACATAATTGATTGAGAAAGATTTCGTGAACAATACAAGTAAATTTGGAGGGAAATGTTTTTACAAAGACTTTTACCTAACATATAGATCAAATGTTCCATTTTTAGGAATGAATGAATGTTGAACAAATCATAAGTGAATATTGGAGTTGGATAGATATAAGACTTAGACGCGAGAAGCTGAATATACTATAGAGAATGCATGTATTTTGTTTGTTATGAAGTATCCAAACTACATTATTGGGTTCTTGAATTTGAGATGACACTGTTGCTTTTGTTAGGTCCACAATGTATTCTACTAGTATGTTCAGTAGGTACAAGCTAGATCTGATGTATTTGTTACTAGCTTAGGAAGTTAAGATTGCAAATAATTTGAATTATGTGGAGAAACCAGTAAGAATGGTCAAACATTAGGATAAGACATTGAAGAATCTGAGGAATCAAATGATTGAAGAAAATCATTCTAGAGAAGAAGTAAATTGGGAGATTGAGAAAAACATGACACAACATTACCCCACCTATGGAATTAGTTAGTTAAGAATTTTGAGGATGAAATGTCTTAAAGGGGGAAGAGTTGTAATATCCCATCTCTCAAATTGTTGAATGATTCAAAGTGTTAGACTGTTGAGTCACATGAGTGGCATCATATAGAATGAATTTGGTAAATTTATGACATGATTATATGATTGTATTCAAATGCATAATATTAGCATACATACATGAATTGTGAGTTAGAAAAATTGCATTTAATTGACATATTCCGGACTATGAAACTAAAATAAATGTGACATGAATGTGCATTTCCATTGTCTTGTACTTTGGTTTACCAATGACAAGAATTGATGGATTATAATTAGTAACTTGGAGTTAATTGTTACAACTGAGAGATTGATGAATTAATATGTACATCTAGCCTAGGAAAAATGTCAAGTGGTAAGACAAGTTGACATGTGGAAAATTAGGATGACTAGATCTATGATATAAGTGACATATGGCAGTAGAATTAAGTGATAAATGGCCTAGGATCATGGTGACATTTGGTAGGATAAGGTGAGGACAAGTGGCTTGCATGCAAACATGACAAGTTCACTGTATTATATAGACACCTTGCACTTAATAATGTATTGCAGAAACATCTCCTTCATTGTTTTTACTGTGATTCAGGCCTCTCACCGCTGAGAACTCACTTCTTGCTCACAACTTTCAACTTTTGCCTAAGTTCAGTTTATTATCACCTTGTCTTTGCAATGATCTTGTATATATGAAATTCTAGGTTAACTTGAAAATTAAGGAGGCAATGAAGATGATAAAGTAAGTGAAATACTGATCTCTTATGATATATGTTAATAGCACTTGATGATGATTGAATTGGGGATGGAGTGATTATGATATTGGTGTATATGAGTGCTAGAAAATGATGTATAAATGGTAATGTCTATTCTATTTTTGCATGCATGAAAAATAATAGTTTATGAGTTGTTAAATAAATGATTTTGAGATAGAATTTAAGATGAAATTGATGAGGAATTGAGGTATAATTAAGTTATAATTAATGGACTGTTATAAAGGTGTTTTGAATTTGGTACAAAGGTGTTTTAAATTTAGAAAATTGGGGATATAAGGGCTTGTGTAAGAAGTGATTGTTTAAGATATATATGAACAAAATTTAGAGAGCCTAAATGTAGCCAAAATGGAAGTTATATTGGCATGAATTAAGGTAGCCTTTAAGGACATGTAATCTAGAAACAAATACAAATGTTAGTTGTGCTTTTAAATAAGTGAAATTTTGTGAAGAATTTAGGGAAATTTGATAGTGCAGATTCGAGGCACTGATCCCACTACGATAGGAAGGTCCTCCATGATCGTGGGCAATGCTTTGAAATGAAAAAGTTATGTTTTATGTAATTATTGAATCCATAAGGATAAGTTACTTTACATTAGTGTATTTGGACTTCATTGAGGCTTGAAATGAACCTAAATTGTTGCTTGATTCATTGGTTAAAGGTTTGTTAAGTTTAGGTTGTTAATTGACGTCATAACTTAAGGAATGGATTGTCTTGATATCAATGTATTGAAATCTGTAAATTATGAGTTGTTAAAGGAATTAAGATGTTCTTATCAATGCAAATATGATTCAAAGGATATGAGTAATGTGTATTAAATATAAATGAATGAACATTGGAGAACATGAAGTAATTATGAGCGAGAATTGGATAATTATAAGAATGTATATGATTGATGAATAAATCAAGCTTAATTAAGGTATAAACCTAATTACAAAAATGGTAGTATTCAAGCTATAAAGTTTGAATGATCTGAAAGCATATAAGTACAATCAAGATCTTTATTTATTAATAAATAACCAAAAGGTCAATTGAGCATGCATTGAAACATGATATATATATACATGTCAATGATTGAATAATCATATGATTGACAACTTAATGATGTTTAAAATATGTATGCATTGTATGAAGATAGATACACAAGTTGATCGTCAACATCCAGACATTGTTAAATCTTTAAGGAAATAGCTTATCTAGACATACTGTGAGTTAACTTAGATTTGTAAAAATGTGAGAATAATTGATTGTGAAATGCCAGAATAAATATGAAATGTGAGGACAATTGAATGTGAAATGCCAAAAGGAATATGAAATGCATGAGCAATTGAATGTGAATTTTTTTTAGAATCAATTGAATGTGAATTGCCAGATATAGATTCAATGAGTTTGATACAGGTGATAGAAGTAGATAGGAATGAAAAGTAATGAAATATATCATATGGAATGATGCATCACATTGAAATGCATGATCAGATAGAAGAGTTGTGATCAAAGTGACCAACGTGAAAAAGTGCTTTAACCTAAGGATTGTGCACAAAGAGCCACAGGCTCAATTATTAATAAGCCTAGTATCCACAACAGATATGGGACAGTAAATGAAATAAGCCTAGTATTCACAACAGATACGAGATAGTAAATAGATGCTCGGTCACAACAAAGCAAAATAAAATGGTGTCACATGTGCATTTGCATATACATCCTTATATGTATCATATAATTGAATTAAAATGAATTATTGAATTGTTTGAAATACAATTGAAAAGTAAATGAGGATGTGTTGTGACATAAAATGTTGGGTTACTTGATATAAACTTGATGTACTTAATAAGGTATGATGAAATGTGATGTGATATTTAATATGGGATGATATATAATACTTGTTGAAATGGGATATGACTTATCACTATGTATTTGACTTGAGTGAATACAATGATGATGGTTCACTCACTGAGTTCGCAAACTCATCAAAATTGCAATATTGATTTTTAGGTTCAGGAGAGATGTAGTTAGACTAATTATGGTATAACTACTATAATTGGACATGAGTTAGTGGTCGAGATCAGTTGTACCTGTAGATATCTCTATTCATTATGCATTAATAGTAGCATTTCTCACCTATTGTCAAATGTATATGTGAACTCTGCAGTGTAATGACATTTTTGATTTAATATGATTGTGAATGAAATGATTCAAAATGAATGTTTGAAATGCTTTTGATATGAGATGCCTTAAAATATGGTAATGCGATCATCTTAACGTGCCATCCTCGTAGAGTATGTTCTCGATCGTCAATACGTTCAGGCATAAGCTCTATGAGAGTGGTATGTTGCACTATTATCCATAACAATGGCAGCTCTTTTATTTCTACATTAAGAAGAAATATAACAAATTCTTTAACACTTGAAACACTTAATATCAGTTGAATTAAAAGATGTTTTAGTTTCAATTTTACCTTCTCCTGGATCCAAACTCAATGGTGGCAACTAAATATGAGATTTGTGTTCATTGTGGGACTTAACCTGACAATTTATGACATGAGCTAACAATAGCCATGTACCACCTATATCCATATTCCTGAAGGCACCCTTACTTTCAAAAGGATTCACAAAAAACATTAAATAGGTCTTTTTCCTTTAAATCTTCTTTAGGTTTCAAGGTAGTTTTGTTTTCCTTCGAATTTGATCTCCACGAAGAGGTAAAAGTCAAACCATATTTGGAGGCACCCTTAAAATTCAATTTCCTTTCTATATTGATAGCTTTATAAAGCGAAGGACTTGGTTGATGTTTCCACAGGTAAAATTAAAACTAAATCTTTAGTACTCGAAACACTTAAAGTTAGGTGACTTAGAAGATGATTTTATTTCAATTTACCTTTTGAAACCTCAACTAGGATCTTTCCCTTTATATCTTCTTTAGTTTTTAACGTAGTTTTGTTGTCCTTAAAATTTAACTTCCTCGAAGAGATAGAATTCAAACCATATTAGGAAGAACCATTAAACTTTAGTTGCCTTTTTATATTGATAGCATTATACAAAAAATCCTTCATCTCCATTTTGTGTTACAATTCCATTACATCAATTATCTCCTTATTTAAACGACCAGTAAATCGAGCCATAGTTGCTCCACAGTCCTCCTTTAGCTATGAATCTAGCCGTAGTCACTTTATAGTCCTTTTTTAGCTATAAATCTAGCAATATTTAGTCCTCCTTTATGTATGAGTCAAACTTTTCAACTTTCTTTATAAGCCTCTATAATAATGGCTAGTTATAAACTTCTTCTGTTTCATTTCCTTTACTTTTCCCACGATTGAATAGGTTTTTAAATTTTGACTATTCTTAAACTTATTAAACATAAACTAATCCCACCAAATGCTAGCATAATTCATAAATTCAACGGTTACTTATTTAGCCTTCTTTTGTTTAGAGTAATTATAACAGTGAAACACATATTCTTCCTTTTTCTCCTACTGCAAATATAGTTTAGGATCATTCTTCCCTTGAAAGAAAAGTATTTTCATCGTAATAATGCTTAAATTCCTATCTCATTTGGAAATAGACCTTTTTTATTTGTAGAGCTAGTCTCATCATAATCAAAATCCTCCTCAATCTCCTCCTCAACTATGTGTTTTCTGAAGGACTTAGGTCCAGATGGAAACCCTAATATATTTAACCTTATGTTTAAAATCTTAAATTAGCATGGATAGTGTTCAGAAACATTTTAATAATTATTTCTATATTAACTCCACAGCTACTTAATATTTGAACCTATAAAGAAAAGATCAACCATAAACAAATTGGTTTTTTTATTACACTCTCCTACATCCTGAATAATAATCTCACGAATCTTTCCTCTTACCACTCAACTTCCCCTTATAAGTTTTTAAGAAGAAGTTTATGTATCAATGATCTTACCAATATTGCAAGCAACAATGGAATATATAATTTTGGTTGACAAAACCAACAAAAAAGAACAAAGGAAGCAAAATCAATAAGTTGATATCAAAGATAAATGAAAACTAATAATCCTTTTATAGCAAGACAAGGATTATACAACTTATAGCACACTAAAACACTTCATAAGTCAGATGTTCAACATATGATATTTGGATTTAAATGAAAATATTTTTCTTTGAATATTTTTATTTGTTTTTTATTTTTATTTTTATTTTATGCATATAAGATGTGGGCACCGGAGACAGGTGAATGGAACAACTTTGATTGAAGAAAAATGTACAAAGTGAATTTTAAATGGATAAGAATTATGAATAGAAAGAATTGAGTAGGATTGAAGGTGAATGGAATACAAGCAAATCAAAACAAAAAAATAATTAAAAGGTAAATAACACCTAATTTCAAGAGCCAAAAATTTAATTCTAAATAATTTGAACCTTAGGCTAGAAACAACCTAAAAATTTTAAGGAATTAGGGGCTTAAGATCATTTTCAAAATCAAGTAAGAAGAACTTGATCTAAACCAAAACCAGCAGATTAGAACCAAAGTTAAAAGGATAATGATGACCATAATTTTCTAGGGGTAAGATCGTATTATGTTCTTATTAAAGAAAAAAGAGAAAATTCTCATCAAAATAAAGAAAACTCTTAAATTATGTTTAGTGTATTCTTAAATGAATTATCCCCACAAGAAAATTAGTAATTAGCAATGGAAAATTATCGACAAAAATGAAACTATAGCAAATTACTAACAGAAAATCATTTTTTGTCGATAAAATTATCGAGAAAATTTTTATTTTGTGACAGGAAAAATATCTGTCGATAAACATAGAGGGAAATCATCCCGGCAAAATTTTCAACTGAATATAGCAACGGTAGAAAATTACCATTGGTAAAGAAGGCAGGAAAGCTTGGCAGAATAAATAAATTTGGGGTTTACCGATGAAAATTGTTTTGTCAATGGCCTCTGTTAGTAAATTTTAGAGTAAACATCGTCATTTGCTTCAACTTCAATGTTTTTAATAAAAGAAAAATGATGTCGTTTTAGTGTACCAATGGAAAACATTATATTGGTAAGTTATGTCAGTAAAGTGAGCATCATCGTTTCCTTCGGCTTCAACATTTTTAATAAAATGAAAACGATGTCGTTTGGTTTCACACCAACTGATATCATTTTCTTACGCATTTAACCTACCCGAACACCCCCTCCCTCTCCCCTGCATTTTCATTTTCTCTGTTTTCCTCTCTCTTATTTTTTGTCATCGATTCCTCTTTTTCTCGTCGGCGTTTATGTGCCTCTGTCTTCTCCGACCACTGTCCTTGTGTCATTCAACAGAGGTAAGTCATTCAACATTTGTTCTCTTTGATTTTTTGTATACACATTATTATTGGTATATATGTTCGAACGTTGCACAAACCTAAGAGTTTTTGGGGTACAAATTACTATTGGTATATATTTTTCAAACAATGGAATAGTACTATTATATTGGATGATAACAGAGAGTATTTTATTAAAGGTAGTGATTTAGTATAATTTAAAATGTATGATGGGATTATTAGAATATTAGATGTCTTGTATATTCCTAAGCTTTAAAGGAATTGATTTCCTTAGGTACTCTTGATATATAAGTTTTTTGATGGTGATAAGAAGCTAAAAGTTATAAAGGGCATCATAACTATAATGAAAGCAAAATTATAGTATAGAATGTATGTCTTAATTAGTAGATAATACTAGAATCGGCGGCTATAACGTAATAATTAGGGGAGAAAATGGTAGTATAGAGTTATGGCATTGTAGATTGAGTCACTTAAATAAGTAAAGACTTGAAATTTTGAGTAAGAAAATATTGTTGGACTCAGTCTTGTGTTATGAGAAAGCAATGCAGGTTAAAATTTAATTTTAGCATGCATAACTCAAGTTGTATTCTTAATTATATTCATTCCAATTTATGAGGTCCAGCTCCTGTTCAATCCTATAAAGGATGGAGTTATTTTCTCATATTCATTGATGATTACTTAAGAAAAATACTGAGTGCATTTTATGAAATTAAAGGATGACGTATTCAAAAAGTTTGAGAAGAGGAAAACAATGTTTGAAAATGTACTGAAAGATAAGTCAAGACATTCAGAAGGAAAAATGACTTGAAAAATTGCAATAAACATCAGTTTTATAAGAACGAAGGTATAGTGAGGCACTGCACTGTATGTCATATGCCACAATAAAATATAGTATAAAATGGATAAACTAAATACTCATACAGTGGTTAAAAGTTGGTCTTCCAAAGCAATTTTGGGTTAAAGTTATTAACATTGTTACTTATTTGGTGAATATATCTCCATCAAGTACAGTAAATTCTAAAACTTCTTAAGAGATTTGGTATGATACACCTTATTAATATTCTAACTTAAGGATATTTGGTTTCCCAGCTTATGCTTATGTCAATGATTGCAAATTAGAGCCTCACGTAAGGTTGGAAAAAGCCTCTTTTTGATCTCTCTTTATTACTTTAATTGTTTCGTAATTTAATTGTAATTAATTAATTTTATATTGTATTTAATTACAATAAAATTAATAAAATCAATCAAATCAATAAAATTAATAAATAATTTCTTTAATAAATAAATTAAATTATATAAAATAAATTAAATTAAATTATATAATTATATATTGTAATTCTATTCTATTTATATATTCTATTTAATATTTATTAATATTTAATTTCCATTTTTTAACTATATTGTAATTAATATAATGATATATGGTAATTAATATAATGATATATGAATGTATAGATAATAGATAAATTTTCTCATATCTTATTTATCATATTATTCTATTTATTATATATAATTTCTATATTATATAGAATTTCTATAATATATAGAGTTTAATATATCTAATTTATATAATTATATAATAAATATAATTATAATAAATATAATTATATAATAATATAATAAATAGAATATATAATAAATGTATTATGTCGATTTTTATGTATATAACAATATTATAGAACATATATATATTTATTATAAATATATTATTATAAATATATTATTATAAATGGATTATGATTATTATAAATATATATAAATTGAAATATATATAAATTATATAAATAATAAATATAAAATAAATAATAAATATAAAATGGAAAACTTTCATCAGCAATTT
>JAOTJB010347133.1:0-24656 GCA_027123815.1 Erythroxylum minutifolium
TGTCCAACGGGCTGTTTTTCCCATTGAAGTTGCCTAGCGACTGTGCCAATGGTCTATTTTGCCCACCGAAAGTGTCTAGCGACTGTGTTACCGTGGTGTTTTTCCTACAAAAGGTGTATCAACTAGCTATTTTCCCACCAAAAATGCCTAACAAACATCCCAATGGGTTATTTTGCCTATCGAAGGATCCTAACAATCGTGCCAATGTGCTATTTAGCCCAATAAGGTGATTTTCCCACCGAAGTTGACTAGCGATCGTGCTGACGAGCTATTTTGCCCACCAAATATGTGCCAACGGGCTATTTTTCCCATCGAATGTGTGTCAAAGGGCTGTTTTTCCTAGTGAAAGTGCCTAACTGATTGTTTTGCCCGCCAAAGATGCCTAGCGACCGTGCCAATGGGAAGTGTTGACTATCGAAGTTGTGCCCATATGCTATTTTTCTCCTCGAAGCTGCCTTCACAACATGCCAACAGGCTGTTTTGCTGACCAAAAGTGCCTAGTGACTATGCCAAATGGTTGTTTTGTCTACCGAAGGTGTGCCAACGGGCTGTTTTACATACCAAAGGTGCCCAACTGATTATTTTACGCACTAAAGGTGCCTAACGAATGTGCCAACAGGCTTTTTTTGCCATCGAAGGTGCTAGGTGACCCTGTAAATGGGCTGTTTTGCCCACTAGAGATGTGTTAATAGGTTGTTTTGCCCATCAAAGTTGTGCCAATGAGTTGATTTTCCCACTGAAGGTGTCCAACAGGTTGTTTTTCCCACCCAAGGTCCCTAGCAATCATACCAACGAGCTGTTTTGCCCACTGAATCTGTGCTAGCCGGCTATTTGTCCCACCTAAGGTGCCTAATGATCACGGCAATAGACTGTTTTTCCCATCAAAGGTGCCTAGTGACAGTGCTAATGGGCTGTTTTTCCTATCGAAGGTGCCTAGTGACAGTGCTAATAGGTTGTTTCTCCCATTAAAGGTGCCAGGCAACCGTCCCAAAGGGTTGTTTTGCTCACCAAAGGAGTGCCAATAAGCTGTTTTGCCTATTGAGGGTCTACCTATGGGCTGTTTTTCATAATGAAGGTGCCAAACAAACTATTTTGCACAACGATGATGCCTAGTGACTGTGCCAACGGGCTATTTTACCCATCAAAGGTGTGCTAGCTGGCTGTTTTGCCCACTGAAGGTGTGCGAATAGGCTATTTTTCCCATCGAAAGTGCATAGTGAATGTGCCAACGGGTTAATTTACCCATCGAAGGAGCCTAACAATCGTGCCAATGTGCTGTTTTTCCCATCGAAGGTGTGCCAACAAACTGTTTTTCCTACCAAAAGAGTCTATCGACTGTGCGATCGTGGTGTTTTTCCCACCAAAGGTGTGCCAATGGGCTGTTTTTCCCGCCAAGGGTGCCTAACAAACATACCAATGACCTATTTTGTCTATCAAAGGTCCTTAGCGACTATGCCAGCGTGCTATTTAGCCCAACAGGTTGGCTTTCCCACCGAACTAACTGGCGATTGTGTCAACGAGCTATTTTGCCCACCAAATGTGTGCCAACTGGCTATTTTGCCTACCAAAGGTGTGTCAACAATCTATTTTTCCCATTGAAGGTACCTAACTGACTTTTAGCCTACCACAAATGCCTACTGACTGTACAAACGAGATGTGTTTCCCATCAAAGGTGTGCCAATGGGCTATTTTTCCCATCTAAGGTGCCTCTCCAATATGCCAACTAGTTGTTTTGCTCACCAAAGGTGCCTAGTGACCATGTCAACAAGCTGTTTTGTCCACCGAAGGTGTGCCAATGAGTTGTTTTACCTACCAAAGGTGTACCAACAGTTGTGCTTCTGACCGAAGGTGCCCAACGGGCCATTTTCCCCATTGAAGGTGCCTCGCGACCGTGCCTAGTGACCATGTCAACGGGTTGTTTTATCCACCAAAGGATAAACTGTGCCTAGGGGTTGTTTTACCCACCAAAGGTGTGTTATAAGCTATTTGCAGGCTATTTTTCCCATTGAAGTTGCCTAGTGATTATGCCGATGAGCTGTTTTGCCCATCGAAGGTGCCTAGTGACTGTACCAAAGGGTTGTTTTGTCCATCGAAGGTGCACCAATGGATGTTTTCCCTACCAAAGGTGTGCCAACAGGCTGTTTTGTAAATTGAAGATGTGCCAAAGGGTTGTTTCATCCATAGAAAGTTCTGCCAACAGGCTGTTTTGCTTATTGAAGGTATGCAAACAGGCTGTGCTTCTGACTAAAGATGCCCAACAGACTATTTCTTCAGTTAAAGGTGCCTCACGATCGTGCCAATATGTCATTTTGCCCACCGAAAGTGTGCCAATAGTCTCTTTTGCCTGCCCAAGGTGTGTAATGGGTTGTTTTTCCCATCGAAGGTGCCCAACTAACTATTTTGTCAATTGATGATGCCTAATGATTGTGTGAAAAAGCTATGTTTCCTGCTAAAGGTGTACCAATGGGTTTTTTCCTACAGCAAGTGCCTAACGAACATGCCAACGACCTGTTTTTGCCAGCAAAGGAGCCTAGTGATCGTGCCAACGGGCTATTTTCCCTGCCAAAGGTGTGATAACGAGTTGTTTTGCCCATCGATATTGTGCTAATAGGTTGTTTTTCCCACCACAGGTGTCCAATAGGCTGTTTTTCCTATCAAAGGTCCTTAGCAATCATGCCAATGAGTTGTTTTGCCCACGGAATGTGTGCTAGCTGGCTATTTGTCCCAACTAAGGTGCCCAGTGTTCACGCCAACAGACTGCTTTTCCCACCGAAGGTGCCTAGTGATAGTGCTAACGGGTTGTTTTGCCTACCAAAGGTGCCGAATGACCTTGCCAACGGGTTATTTTGCCCGTCAAATATATGCCAGCGGGTTGCGCTACGCACAAAAGGTTCCCAATGGGCTATTTTTCCCACCGTAGGTAGCTAACGACTGTGTGAATTGGCTGCTTTTCCCTACGAAGGTGCCTAGTGACCATGGCAATAGGTTGTTTTGCCCACCAAAGTTGTGCCAACTGTTATTTTTGCACTGAAGATGCCTGATGACTGTCCCAACATGCTATTTTGCCCACCGAAGTTGGCTAGCAATTGCGCCAATGTGTTGTTTTTCCTACCAAAGGTGTGTCAACGAGCTGTGTATCACATCGGTGGTGCCCAACGGGCTATTTTTCCCATAAAAGATGCCTAGCAACCGTGCCAATGAGCTATTTTGCCCACTAAAAGTGTTAGCAACTGTGTGACTGTGGTGTTTTTCCCACTAAATTTATGCCAGCTGGCTATTTTTCCCACCGAAGGTGCCTAGCAAACATCCTAATAGGCTACTTTGCCTATAGAAGGTCCCTAGCGATTGTGCCAACTTACTATTTAGCCTAACAGGATGGTTTTCCCAGCGAAGGTGACCGGCGATCGTGCCAATGGGCTATTTTGCCCACCAAATATGTGCCAACTATTTGTTTTGCCTACCGAAGGTGTGTCAACTGGCTATTTTTCCCATTGAAGGTGCCTAACTGACTGTTTTGCCCACCAAAGATGCCTAGCGATCATACTAATGGGATGTGCTGCCCACCGAAGTTATGCTCATGGTCTGTTTCTCAAGTCAAAGGTACGTCGCCATCATTCCAACAGGTTGTTTTGCCCACCAAAAGGTGCCTAATGACTATGCCAAAGGGTTGTTTTGTAAACCGAAGGTATGCCAATGGGCCATTTTGCACCGAAGGCGTGCCAACGAGCTATGCTTCCAACTGAAGGTGCCCAACGGCCTATTTAACCCATTAAAGGATCCGAACGAATGTGCCTACATATTGTTTTTGCTACCGAAGGTGCGTAGTGATCATACCAATGGGCTGTTTTTCCCACCAAAGTTGTGCTAATTGGTTGTTTTGGCCATTGAAGTTGTGCCAACGAGTTGTTTTTTCCCACCGAAGATGCCCAATAGGCTGTTTTTCCCTCCAAAGATCCCTAGCAATCATTTCAACGAGCTGTTTTGCCCACTGAATATGTGCTTGCTAGCTGTTTGTCCCACCTATTATGCCTAGTGATCATGCTAATAGACTGTTTTTCCCACCAAAGGTGCCT
This sequence comes from Erythroxylum minutifolium, assembly GCA_027123815.1. NCBI lineage: Eukaryota > Viridiplantae > Streptophyta > Magnoliopsida > Malpighiales > Erythroxylaceae > Erythroxylum > Erythroxylum minutifolium. The sequence continues at coordinate 4,074 of JAOTJB010347133.1, forward strand.
AGTGATAGTGCTAACGGGTTGTTTTACCCACTAAAGGCGCTAAGAGATGGTGCCAACGAACCGCTTTGCCAACCGAAGGTGTGCCAACAAGTTGTGCTTCCCACTGAACGTGCCCAATGAGCTATATTTCCCACCAAAGGTACCTAGCGACTGTGTGAACTGGCCATTTTTCCCTACGAAGGTGCCTAGCAACTGTTGCAACGGATTTTTTTGTCCACCGAAGTTGTGCTATTTTTGCATTGAAATTGCCTAACGACTATGCCAAAGGGCTATTTTTCCCACCGAAGGTGCCTAGCAATCGCGCCAATGTGCTGTTTTTCCCATCGAAGGTGTGCCAACGGGCTGTGTATCACATCAGTGGTGCCCAACGAGCTGTTTCTCCCATTAAACGTGCTAGGTGACGATCCCAAAGGGTTCTTTTACCCACTAAAGGTATGTCAACAAGTTGTTTTGCCTACCGAGGGTATGCCAACGGGCTTTTTTTCCTATTGAAGGTGCCCAACTAACTGTTTTGCCCATCGATAATGCCTAGTGACAGCATCAATGGACTATTTTACCCACTAAAGGTGTGCCAACGGGCTATTTTTCCCATGGAAGGTGCTTAGCGAATGTGCCAATGGGTTGTTTTACCCACCGAAGCTGCCTAGCAATCTTACGAATATGCTATTTTCCCATCGAAGGTTTGCCAACGGGCTATCTTTCCGACCAAAAGTGTCTATCCACTATGCGATCGTGGTGTTTGTCCCACCAAAGGTGGCTAGTGAACATATCAATGGGCTATTTTTCCTATCGAAGGACCCTAGTGATCATGTCAATGTGCTATTAAGCCCAATAGGCTAGTTTTCCCACCGAAGCTGACTGGCGATTGTGCCAACGAGCTATTTTTCCTGGAAAATGTGTGCCAACGGGCTATTTTTCCAACGTGCTATTTTGCCTACCAAATGTGTGTTGGCGCGTGCTTTTTCCCATTGAAGGTGCCTAACTGACTATTTTTCCCACCAAAGATGCATAAGTACTGTGCCAATGGGATGTGTTGCGCACCGAAGATGTGCCCATGGGCTGTTTTTCTCGCCGAATGTGCCTCGCTAACATGCCAACGGGCTATTTTCCCATCGAAGGTGCCTAGTGACTGCGCCAATGGGTTGTTTTGTCCACCAAAGGTGTACCAACGAGTTGTTTTACCTACTGAAGGTCTGCCAAAGGGCTATTCTTCTGACCGAAGGTACCGAACGGGCTATTTCTCACATTAAAGGTGCCTCATGATCGTGTCAACGTGCTTTTTTGTCCACCAAAGGTGTGCCAACTGTTTCTTTTACATGTCAAAAGTGTGCCAATAGGCTGTTTTTCCCATCGAAGGTGCCCAACTGATTACTTTGCGCATTGATGATGCCTAGCAACTGTATGAAAGGGCTGTGTTGCCCACCCAAGGTGTACTAATAGGTTGTTTTTCCCATAGCAAGTGCCTAGCGAATGTCCCAACGGGCTATTTTTGCCACCGAAGGTTCCTAGTGATTGCGCCAACGGAATATTTTTCCTACCAAACATGTGCTAATGGGTTGTTTTGCCTGCCGAAGTTGTGCTAATGAGTTGTTTTTCTCACCAAAGGTGCCCAACAGGTTGTTTTTTCCATCAAAGGTCCCTAACAACCATATCAATAGGTTGTTTTGGCCCCCGAATGTGTGCTATTGTCCCACATTAGGTGCCTAAAGTTCAGACCAACAGACTGTTTTTCCCACCGAAGTTGCCTAGTGATAGTGCTAACAAGTTGTTTTGCCCACCAAACGTGTCGCGTGACCATGCCAACGGGCTGTTTTGCCTATCGAAGGTGTGTCAACGGGTTGTGCTTCCCACTGAACGTGCCCAATGGGCTATTTTTCCCATCAAAGGTACCTAATGATTGTGAGAATGTGCTATTTTTCCTACGATGGTGCCTAACAACTATGACAATAGGTTATTTTGCCCACCGAAGTTGTGCCAACTGCCTTTTTGCACTGACGATGCCTAGCAACTTTGCCAGTGGGCAATGTGTCACACCAGTGGTGCCTAAAGGGTTGTTTTCCCACCGAAGCTGCCTAATGACTGTGCAATCGGGCTATTTAGCCCATCGAAAGTGTCCAGTGACTATGCGAAAGTGGTGTTTTCCCACCAAAGGTGTGCCAATGGGCTATTTTTCCTACCAAAGTTGCCAAGCAAACAACCCAATGTGCCATTTTGACTATCAAAGGTCCTTAGCGATCGTGCTAACTTGCTATTTTTCCTAACATACTGGTTTTCCCACCGAAGGTGACTGAGGACCGTTCCAATGGGCTATTTCGCCCATCAAATGTGTGGCAACGGGCTGTTTCTCCCATTGAAGGTGCCCAACTGACTGTTTTGCCCACCAAAGATGCCTAAAGACCGTACCAACTGGCTATATTGCCCACTAAAGGTATACCCACGGGCTGTTTTTCCCAGTAAAGGTGCCTCGTCAATAAGCCAACGGGTTGTTTTTCCCACCGAAGGTTCCTAGTGACCGTCCCAAAGGGTTGTCTTTGCCTACCGAAGGTGTGCCAACGGGTTGTGCTTCCAACCGAAGATGCCCAAAGGGTTATTTCTCCCATTGAAGGTGCCTCGTGACTACGTCAACGGACTATTTTGTCAATCGAAGTTATGCCAACAGTCTATTTTACCTACCGAAGGTATGCCAAGGGCTGTTTTTCCCATCAAAGATGCCCAACTGACAATTTTTCCCATCGATGATGCCTAGCGACTATGTGAAAGGGCTGTGTTGCCTAACGAAGATGTACTAATGGGTTGTTTTCCTATAGTAGATGCCAAGCGAACATGCCAACGGGCTATTTTTGCCATAGAAGATGCCTAGTGATCGTGCCAACGTGCTGTTTTGCCCACTAAAGGTGTGCTAACAGGCTGTTTTGCCTATCAAAGGTGTGCCAACGAGTTGTTTTACGCACCGAAGGTGCCCAACAGGCTATTTTTCCCACTGTATGTCCTTAACAATCATGCCAACAAGCTGTTTTGTCCACCCAATGTGTACTAACTGGTTGTTTGTCCCACTTAAGGTGCCTAGTGATCATGCCAACGGACTATTTTCCCACCAAATGTATGCCAACAAGCTGTTTTGCACACCAAAATTGTGCCAGCTAGCTATTTTTCCCATCGAAGGTGTTTAACAAATGTGCCAATGAGTTGTTTTGCCCACCGAAGGAGCCTAACAATATGCCAATGTGCCCTTTTCCCACCGATCGTATGCTAAGGGCCATTTTTCTCATTGAATTTGCCTAAATGACTATTTTACCCACCAAGGATGCCTAGCGATGATGCCAAAGCGATGTGTTGCCCACCGAAGGTGTGCCCATGGGCTATTTTTCTCGACGAAAGTGCCCAACCAATATGCCAACGGGCTATTTTGCCTACTGAAGGTGCCTAGTGACTATGCCAAAGCGCTGCTTTATCCAAAGAAGACTTACCAATAGGCTATTTTACCTACCAAAGGTGTGCCAATGGGCGATGTTTTCGAACGAAGATGCCCAACGGGCTATTTCTCCCATTGACGGTGCCTCGTGACCTTGCCAGCATGTCATTTTTCCCATTGAAGATGTGCTAATAGTCTCTTTTACCTGCCAAAGGTATGCCAATGGGCTATTTTTCCTATCGAAGGTGCCCAACTGACTATTTTGCCCGTTGATGACACCTAGCGACTGTGTGAAAGGGCTGTGTTACCCACCGAAGGTGTACCAATAGGTTGTTTTTCTCGCATCAGGTGCCTAGCAAACATGTGAATAGGTTATTTCTGATCAAAGGTGAGCTAACGAGTTGTTTTGCCCATGAAAGTTATGCCAACGAGTTGTTTTTCTACCGAAGATGGCCAACATGTTGTTTTTCCCAATAAAGGTCCCTAGCAATCATGCGAACGAGCTGTTTTGCCCACCGAATGTATGCTAGCTAACTATTTGTCCCACCTAAGGTGCCTAGTGTTCATGACAACATATTGTTTTTCCAACCGAAGGTGCCTAGTGACGGTGCTAACGGGCTGTTTTGCCCACCACAGTGCCGAGCTACTGTGTCAACGGGCTGCATTGCCCACTGAAGGTGTGCCAATGGGTTTTGCTACCAACAGAGGGTGCCCAATGGGCTATTTTTCCTACTGAAGGTACTCGATGACGATCCGAATGGGCTACTTTTCACTACAAAGGTCCCTAGTGACCATGGCAATGGGTTGTTTTGCCCACCAAAGTTGTGCCAACTGCTATTTTGGCACTAAAGATACCTGGCGACTGTGCCAACAGGTTATTTTTCCCATTGAAGGTGCTTAGCAATTGCAACAATGTGCTATTTTTCCCACCAAGCGTGTGCCAACGTGTTGTGTGTCACACCGGTGGTGCCTAAGGATCTTGCGAGCAGGCTTTTTTCCCCAACAAAAGTGTCTAGCAACTGTGCAACTGTGGTGGTTTTCCCACCAAAGGCGTGCCAACTGGGTATTTTTCCCACTAAAGGTGCCTAGCGATCGTGCCAACGTGCTATTTAGCACAACAGGTTAGTTTTTCCATCGAAGCTGACAAGCGATCAACCGAATGGGTTATTTTGCCCACCAAATGTGTGCCAATGGCCTATTTTTCCTATCAAAGGTGTGTTAACGGGTTGTTTTTCCCATTGAAGGTGCCTAACTGACTATTTTGCCCACCAAAGATGCTTAGTGACTATGCCAACGGGATGTGTTACCCACCAAAGTTATGCCCATAGGCTATTTTTCTCGTCGAAGGTGCGTCGCCAATATGTCAACGAGTTGTTTTGCCCACTGAAGGTGACTAGTGAGTATGCCAAAGGGCTGTTTTGTCCACTAAAGTTGTGCCAACGAGCTGTTTTACCTACCAAAGGTGTGGCAATGAGTTGTGATTCTGACAGAAGATGCCCAACAGGCTATTTCACCCATTTAAGGTGCCTAGTGAACTTGCCAATGGGCTTTTTTTGCCACCGAAGGTGCCTAATGATCGTGCCAACTCACAGTTTTATCCACCAAAGCTGTGCTAATGGGTTGTTTTGCCCATCGAAGTTATGCCAATGAGTTGTTTTCCCAACTGAACGTGCCCAACAGGCTGTTTTTCCCACCGAAGGTCCACAACAATCATGCCAACGAGTTGTTTTGCCCACTGAATGTGTGCTAGCTAGTTGTTTGCCCCACCTAACGTGCCCTGTGATCATACTAATAGACTATATTTCCCACCGAAGGTGCCCAGTGACAATGCTAACAAGCTATTTTGCCCACCAAAGTTGCCGAGCAATCCGGCCAACTGGCTGTTTCGCCCATCGAAGTGTGCCAACTAGTTGTGCTTCGCACCGAACGAGCCCAATGGGTTGTATTTCACATTGAAGGTAGGTGGCGACTGTGTGAACAGGCCATTTTTCCCTAGGAAGGTGTCTAGCGATTGTGACAATGGGTTTTTTTGCACACCAAAAGAGCCTAGTGACTGTGTTCTAACGGGTAGTTTCTCCCACTGAAGGTGGCAGGCGACCGTCCCAAGGGTTGTTTTGCCCACCAAAGGAGTGCCAACTAGCTTTTTTCCTATCGAGTGTCTGCTAACGGGCTGTTTTTGCCATTGAAAGTGCCCAACTAACTGTTTTTCCCATCGATGATGCCTAGCAACTGTGCCAACGAGTTATTTTACCCACCAAAGGTGTTCCAATGGTCTATTTTACCCGCCGGAGGAGCGCCAGTAGGCTACTTCCTATCGAAGGTGCCTAGCGAACGTGCCAATGGGTTGTTTTGCCTACCAAAGGAGCCTAGCAATTGTGCCAATGTGTTGTCTTTCCCACCAAAGGTGTGCCAATGAGCTATTTTTCTTACCGAAAGTGTCTATCGGTTGTGCAATAGTGGTGTTTTTCCCAAAAAAGGTGCCTAGAGAACATAACAATGGTCTATTTTGCCTATAGAAGGTCCTAAGCGATTGTGCGAAGGTGCTATTTAGCTGAACAAACTGGTTTTCCCATCGAAGTTGACAGGCGACCGTTCCAACAGGCCATTTCGCCCATCAAATGTGTGCCAACAGGTTGTTTTGCCTACTGAAGGTGTGTCAACAAGCTATTTTTCCCATTAAAGGTGCCTAACTGACTTTTTGCCCACCACAGAAGCCTAACGACCGTGCCAACAGGATGTGTTCCCACTGAAGGTGAGCCCATGGGCTGTTTTTCCCACCGGATGTGTCTAGTGACTGTGCCAAACGGTTGTTTTGTCCACTGAAGGTGTACCAACGGGCTATTTTATGTACTAAAGGTGTTCCAACGGGCTGTTTTGCTTACCGAAGGTGTGCCAATAGACTGTGCTTTCGATTGAAGATGCCCAACGGGATATTTCTCACATTAAAGGTGCCTCGAGATCGTGACAACATGTGGTTTTGCCCACCGAAGGTGTGCCAGTAGGCTCTTTTACCTACCAAAGGTGTGCCAACGGGTTATTTACCCATCGAAGATGCCCAACTGGCTGTTTTGCCCATTGATGATGCCTAGCGACTGTGTGAAAAAGCTGTGTTGCCCACCGAAGGTGTACCAATGGGTTTTTTTCAGCAGCAGGGGCCTAGAGAACTTGCCAATGGGCTGTTTTTGCCAGCAAAGGTGCCTAGTGACTGTGTCAACGGGCTATTTACCCCGCTAAAGGTATGCTAATGGTTTGTTTTACCTATCGAAGTTGTGCCAACGAGTTGTTTTTCCCATCGAAGGTACCCAACAGGCTGCTTTTCCCATCAAAGTTCCCTAGCAATCATGCCAAAGAGTTCTTTTGCCCACTGAATGTGAGCTAGCTGGCTGTTTGTCCTAAGTAAGGTGCTTAGTGTTCACACCAACAGATTGTTTTTCCCACTGAAGGTGCCTAGTGAAAGTGCTAACAGGCTATTTTGCCCACCAAAGGTGCCGAGCGACCGTGCCAATAGGCTATTTTGCCCACCAAATATGTGCCAACGAGTTGTGCTTCGCACAGAAGGTTCCCAAAGGGCTATTTTTCCCACCGAAGGTACGTAACGACTGTGCGAACTAGCTACTTTTCCCTACAAAGATGCCTAGTGACTGTGGCAATGGGTTGTTTTGTCTGCTAAAGTTGTGCCAACTACTGTTTTTACACTAAAGATGCCTGACGACCGTGCCAAAAGGCTATTTTTCCCACCAAAGTTGGCTAGCAATTGTGCCAATATGTTGTTTTTCCTACTAAAGGTGTACCAACGGGCTGTGTAACACACCGATGGTGCACAATGGGCTGTTTTTCCCATCGAAGGTGCTTAGTGACCGTGCTAACGGGATATTTTGCCCACGAAAGGTATGCCAATTGGCTATTTTTCCTATTGACGGTGCCTAGCGAACATCCCAATGGGCTACTTTGCCTATCGAAGGTCCTTAGCGATCGTGCCAATGTGCTATTTATCCCAACAGGCTAGTTTTCCTAGTGAAGGTGACTGGCGATCGAGCCAATGGGTGCCAACGAGTTGTTTTGTCTACCGAAGGTGTGTCAACGGGTTGTTTTTCCTATTAAAGGTGCCTAACTGACTGTTTTGCCCATTAAAGTTGCGCACTAAAGTTATGCCCATGGGCTATTTTTCACGTCGAAGGTGCCTCGCCAACATGTCAATAGGCTATTTTGCCCACCGAAGGTGCCTAGTGACTATGCCAAAGGGTTGTTTTGTCCACCAAAGGTGTGCCAATAGACTGTTTTACCTATGAAAGGTGTGCCAACGAGCTGTGCTTTTGACCAAAGGTCTCCAACGGGCTATTTCACCCATTGAAGGTGCCTAATGAACGTGCCAACAGTTTGTTTTTTCCACCAAAGGCACCTAATGACTATACCAATGGGTTGTTTTGCCCACCAAAGGTGTGCTAACGGGTTGTTTTTCCCACCAAAGGTGTGCTAACGAGTTGTTTTGACCATCAAAGTTGTGCCAACGAGTTGTTTTTCCCATCGAAGGTGCCCAACAGGCTATTTTTCTATCTGAAGATCCCTAATAATCATGCCAACGAGCTATTTTTCCCATTGAATGTATGCTAGCTAACAGTTTGTCCCGCCTAAGGTGCCTAGTGATCACGCCAACAAACTGTTTTTCCCATCGAAGGTGCCTAGTGATATTGCTAACAGGCTATTTTCCCCACCAAAGATGCTGAGCGACCATGCCAATGGGATTTTTTGCCAACCAAAGGTGTGCCAATGGGCTTTGCTTCCCATCGAACGCGCCCAATGGTCTATATTTCCCACCGAAGGTACCTGGCGATTGTGTGAACGGGCCATTTTTCCCTACGAAGGTGCCTAACGACAGTGGCAACAGGTTTTTTTGCCCACCGATGTTATGCCAACTGCTATTTTTGCACTGAACCTACCTAGCGATCGTGCCAACAGGTTATTTTGCCCAACGAAGGTGCCTAGCGATCGTTCCAATGTGTTGTTTTTCCCATCGAAGGTGTGCCAATGGGTTGTGTATCACACCGGTGGTGCCGAATGGGCTGTTTCTCCCATTAAAGGTGCCAGGTGCCTGTCCTAATGAGTTGTTTTGCCCACCGTAGGTGTGCCAACAAGTTGTTTTGCCTACCGAGGCTGTGCCAATGGGCTGTTTTCCCATTGAAGGTGCCCAACTAACTGTTTTACCCATTGATGATGCCTAGCCACTGTGCTAACGGGTTGTTTTACCCACCAAAGGTATGTCAATGAGCTATTTGGCCCACCGAAGGTGTGCCAATGAACTATGTTTCAAATGGAAGGTGCCTAGCGAACATGCCAATGGGTTGTTTTGCCCACCAAAGGTGCCTAGCAATCGTGCCATTGTGTTATTTTTCCTATCGAAGGTGTGCCAATAGCCCGTTTTTCCCACCGAAAGTGTCTATCGACTATTCGATTGTGGTGTTTTTCCCTGCAAAGGTGCCTAGTGAACATACCAATGGGCTATTTTTCTTATCGAAGGTCCCTAGCGATCGTGTCAATGAGCTACTGAGCCCAACAGGCTGGTTTTCCCACCGAAGCTGACTGACCATCGTGCCAAGTGGCTATTTTTCCCACTAAATGTGTGCCAACGGGCTATTTTGCTTACCGAAGGTGTGATAATGTGCTTTTTTTCCCATTGAAGGTGCCTAACTAACTATTTTGCCCACCAAAGATGCCTAAGGACTGTGCCAACAGGATGTGTTGCCCACCGAAGGTGTGCCCATGGGCTGTTTTTTCACCCAAGGTGCCTCGCCAACCTGCCTGCCAATGGGCTATGCTTTCGATCGATGGTGCCCAACGAGCTATTTCTCCCATTAAAGGTGCCTTGCAACCGTGTCAACGTGCTCTTTCGTCCACCGAAGGTGTGCTAACAGTCTCTTTTGCCTGTCGAAGGTGTGCCAACGGGCTGTTTTTCCCACTGAAGGTGCCCAACTGACTGTTTTGCTCGTTGATGATGCCTAGTGACGGTGTTAAAGAGCTATGTTACCCATCAAAGGTGTAACAATGGGTTGTTTTCCCACATCAGGTGCCTAGCGAAAATGCAAATGGGCTATTTTTACCACCGAAGGTGCCTAGTGAAGGTGTAATTGGATTGTTTTCCCCACCAAAGGTGTGCTAACGGGTTGTTTTTGCCATCAAAGTTGTGAATACGAGTTGTTTTCCCCATTGAAGTTACCCAACAGGCTGTTTTCCCCACCAAAGGTCCCTAGGAATCATGCCAACGAGTTGTATTGCCCCCCGAATGTTTGCTAGCTGGCTATTTGTCCTAGCTAAGGTCCCTAGAGTTCACGCCAATAAACTATTTTTCCCATCAAAGGTGCCTAGTGACTGTGCTAATAGGTGGTTTTACCCACCAAAGGTGTCGAGTGACCGTGCCAATAGGCTGTTTTGCCCACTGAAGGTGTGCAAACGAGTTATGCTTCCCACCGAACATGTCCAATGGGCTATTTTTTCCACCGAAGGTACCTAATGACTGTGCGAACGGGTTGTTTTTCCCTATGAAGGTGCCTAGCAACTGTGGCAATACGTTGTTTTGCCCAGCAAAGTTGTGCCAACTATTGTTTTTGTATTGAAGATGCCTAGCAATTGTGCGAATGTCCTGTTTTTCCCACTGAAAGTGTGCCGAAAGACTGTTTTTCCCACCTAAGGTGCCCAACGACTATGCAAACTGACTATTTTGCCCATCGAAAGTGTCTAGTGACTATGCGACTGTGGTGTTTTTCCCACCAAATTTGTGTCAACAGGTTATTTTTCCCACCGTAGGTGCCAAGCAAACATCCCAATGGGCTATTTTTTCTATCGAAGGTCCCTAGCAATCGTGCCAATGTGCTATTTAGTCGAACAAGTTGGTTTTCCCACCGAAGGTGATTAGCGACCGTTCCAATAGGCTATTTTGCCCACCAAATATGTGCCAACGGACTTTTTACCTACCAAAGGTGTGCCAACGGGTTGATTTTCCCATTGAAGGTGCCCAACTGACTTTTTTGCCGACCAAAGATGCCTAGTGACCATGCCAACAGGTTGTATTGCCCACTGAAGATTTGCCCACGAGCTGTTTTTCCCACTGTAGGTGCCTCACCAGTAAGCCAATGGACTATTTTGCCCATCGAAGGTGGCTAGTGACCGTGCCAAAGGGTTGTTTTATCCATCAAAGTGCCAACGAATTGCTTTAACTACCGAAAGTGTGCCAATAGGCTGTGATTTTGGCTGAAGATGCCCAACAGGCTATTTCTCCCATTGAAGATGCCTCACGACTGTGTTAACGAGTTGTTTTGCCAACCAAAGGTGTGCCAATGGTTGTTTCTCCCATCCAAGGTGCCCGACTGACTATTTTTCCCCTCGATGATGCCTAGCAACTATGTGAAAGGGCTGTGTTGCCCATCAAAGGTCAGGTTGTTTTTCCCACAGTAGGTGTCTAGCGAACATGCCAAGGGGTTGTTTTTACTATCAAAGGTGCCTAGTGACCATGCCAAAGGGCTGTTTTGCCCACTAAAGGTGTGCTAACGGGATGTTTTGCCCATCGAAGGTGTGCCAACGAGTTGTTTTTCCCACCGAAGGTGCACAATAGGTTGTTTTTCCCACCAAAGGTCCCTAGTAATCATGCCAGCAAGCCGCTGTGCCCACCAAATGTGTGCTAACTAGTTGTTTGTCCCACCTAAGGTGCCTAGTGATCATGTCAACGGACTATTTCCCCACCAAAAGTGTGCCAACGAGCTGTTTTGCCCTTAGAAGGTGTGCCAACTGGCTATTTTTCCCATTGAAGGTGCCCAAACGTGTGCCAACAGGCTATTTTCCCATTAAATGTGCCTAATTGACTATTTTGCCCACCAAAGATGCCTAGCGACCATGCGAATGGGATGTGTTGCCCACCAAAGGTGTGCCTAACGGGCTATTTTTCCCACCAAAGTGCCTAGTGACTGTGCTAAAGGGTTGTTTTGTCCACTAAAGGTGTACCAACTGGCTATTTTACCTACCGAAGGTGTGCCAGCGAGCTATGCTTTTGACTGAAGGTGCCCAACGAGCTATTTCTCCCATTGAAGGTGCCTTGCAACTGTGGCAGCATCTCGTTTTACCCACCAAAGGTGTGCCAATAGTCTCTTTTGCCTACCAAAGGTGTTCCGATGGGCTATTTTCCCATCGAAGGTGCCTAACTAACTGTTTTACCCGTTGATGACGCCTAGCGACCATGTGAAAGGGCTGTGTTGCCCATCAAAGATGTACCAATGGGTTGTTTTTTCCGCAGCAGGTGCCTAGCGAACGTGCCAACGGGCTATTTTTCCTATTGAAGGTGCCTAGTAACCGTGCCAACGGGTTGTTTTTCCCACCAAAGGTATGCTAATGGGTTGTTTTTCCCATCGAAGTTGTGCCAACAAGTTGTTTTTCCCACCAAAGGTGCCCAGTAGGCTGTCTTTCCCAACGAAGGTCTATAAAAATCATGCCAACAAGTTTTTTGCCCACCGAATGTGTGCTAGCTGACTGTTTGTCCCACCTAAGGTGCTTAGAGTTCACGCCAATGGACTATTTTTCCCACCGAAGGTGCCTAGTGACCGTGCTTATGGGCTATTTTGTACCCCAAAGATGCCAAGCGACCCTGCCAATGGGCTATGCTGCCCACTGAAGGTCTACAAACGGGTTGTCCTTCAAACCAAAGGTGCCCAATGGGCTATTTTTCCAACCAAAGGTACCTGAATACTGTCCGAACGGGCTGCTTTTCCCTATAAAGGTGCGTAGTGACCGTGCCAAAGGGCTATTTTGCCCACTAAAGGTGTGCTAACGAGCTGTTTTGCCTATCAAAGGTGTGCCAACGAGTTGTTTTTCCCACCGAATGTGTGCTAACTAGTTGTTAGTCCCACCTAAGGTGCCTAGTGATCATGTCAACGGACTATTTTTCCTACCAAAAGTGTGCCAATGAACTATTTTGCCCTTAGAAGGTGTGTCAACTGGCTATTTTTCCCATCGAAGGTGCCTAGCGAACATGCCAACGGGTTATTTTGCCCATCGAAGGAGCCTAGCAATCATACCAATGTGTTGTTTTTCCCACTGAACGTGTGCCAATAGGCTATTTTTCCCATTAAATGTGCCTAACTGACTGTTTTGCCCACCAAAGATGCCTAGCGACCATGCAAATGGGATGTGTTGCCCATAAAGGTGTGCCTAACGGGCTATTTTTCCCACCGAAGTGCCTAGTGACTGTGCCAAAGGGTTGTTTTGTCCACTAAAGGTGTACCAACGGGCTATTTTACTTACCAAAGGTGTGCCAACGAGCTATGCTTTTGACTGAAGGTGCCCAACGGGCTATTTCTCCCATTGAAGGTGCCTCGCAACTGTGGCAACGTCTCGTTTTACCCACCGAAGGTGTGCCAATAGTCTCTTTTGCCTGCCGAAGGTATTCCGACGGGCTATTTTCCCATCGAAGGTGCCTAACTAACTGTTTTACCAGCTGATGATGCCTGGCAATAGTGTGAAAGGGCTGTGTTGCCCACCAAAGATGTACCAATGGGTTGTTTTTCCCACAGCAGGTGCCGAGCGAACGTGCCAACGGGCTATTTTTGCCATTGAAAGTGCCTAGTAACCGTGCCAACGGGCTGTTTTGCCGACCAAAGCTGTGCTAATGGGTTGTTTTTCCCATCGAAGTTGTGCCAACGAGTTGTTTTCCCCACGAAACGTGCCCAACAAGTTGTCTTTCCCAACGAAGGTCCCTAAAAATCATGCCAACTAGCTATTTTGCCCACCGAATGTGTGCTAACTGGTTGTTTGTCCCACCTAAGGTGCTTATTGTTCACGCCAATGGACTATTTTTCCTACCAAAGGTGCTTAGTGACTGTGCTAACGGGCTGTTTGACAACCCAAAGATGCCAAACGACCCTGCCAACGGCCTGTGTTGCCCACCGAAGCTGTGCAAATGGGTTGTCCTTCTAACCGAAGGTGCCCAATGGGCTATTTTTCCAACAAAAGGTACCTGAATACTGTCCAAACAGGCTGCTTTTCCCTATGAAGGTGCCTAGTGACTGTGGCAATGGGTTGTTTTGCCCACCAATGTTGTGCCAACTGCTATTTTTGCACTGAAGATACCTGGCGACTGTGCCAACGGGTTATTTTTCCCACCGAAGGTGCCTAGTAATCGCATCAATGTGCTGTTTTTCCCACCGAAGGTGTGCCAACGGGCTGTGTATCACACCGGTGGTGCCCAAAGGGCTGTTTTTCCCATCGAAGATGCCTAGTGACCATGCCAATGAGCTTTCTTGCCCATCAAAAGTGTCTAGCGGCTGTGAGATTGTGGTGGTTTTCCCACCAAAGGTGTGCCAACTAATATTTTTCCCACCGAAGGTGCCTAGGGAACATCCCAATAGGCTATTTTGTTTATCGAATCTTCCTAGCAATTGTGCCAATGAGCTATTTAGCACAACAGGTTGGTTTTCCTAACGATGTTGACAGGCAATCTTGCCAATAGGCTATTTTGCCCACCAAATGTATGCCAACGGGCTGTTTTAGCTGCCGAAGGTGTGTCAACGGGCTGTATTTCCCATTAAAGGTGCCTAATTGACTATTTTGCCCACCAAAGATGCCTAGCAACTGTGCCAACGGGATATCGAAGTCCTATTAGTTGTTTTTCTCACTAAAGGTGCGCGAGGCAACATACTAACGGGATGTTTTGCCCACTAAAAATGCCTAGTGGCTATGCCAAAGGGCTGTTTTGCCCACCAAAGGTGTGCCAACAAGCTGTTTTACCTACCGAAGGTGTGCCAATGAGCTGTGTTTCTGACCGAATGTGCCTAACAGGCTATTTCACCCATTAAAGGTGCCTAGCAAACGTGCCAATAGGTTTTTTTGCCACCGAAGGTGTCTAGTGACTATGCTAACGAGCTGTTTTGCCTACCAAAGGTATGCTAAGGGTTGTTTTGCCCATCGAACTTTTGCCAACGAGTTGAACAGGTTATTTTTCTCACCGAAGGTCCCTAGCAATCATGCCAATGAGCTATTTTGCCCACCAAATGTGTGCTAATTGGCTGTTTTTCCCACTTAAGGTGCCTAGCCATAAGGCCAACAAACTATTTTTTCCACCGCCCACCAAAGGTGCCTGGCGATAATGACAACAGACTATTTTTTCCACCGCCCACCGAAGGTGTGCCAATAGATTGTGCTTCCCGCCAAACATGCCCAATGGGCTATTTTTCCTACTGAAGGTACCTAACGACTATGCAAACGGGTTGTTTTTCATACAAAGGTGCGTAGCAACGGGTTGTTTTGCCAACCGAAGTTGTGCCAACTGTTGGTTTTGCTCTGAAGATGCCTAGCAACCTTGCCAACGGGCTATTTTCCCCACCGAAAGTGCCTAAAAATCGTGCCAACGTACTGTTTTTCCCACCAAAGATGTACCAACGGGCTGTGTTTCATGCTAGTGGTGCCCAACGGGCTGTTCTTCCCACTGAAGGTGCCTAGCAACTATGCCAACGGGCTATTTTGCCCACCGAAAGTGTCTAGCGACTGTGCCATCGTGGCATTTTTCCCACCAAAGGTGTCCCAACCAGCTGTTTTTCCCACCAAAGGTGCCCAGAGAACATCCTAATGGGCTACTTTGCCTATTGAAGGTCCCTAGCGATTGTGCCAACGTGTTATTTAGCCCAACAGGCCGATTTTCCCAGTAAAGGTGACTGGCAACCGTGACAACAGGCAATTTTGCCCACTAAATGTGAGCCAATGGGCTGTTTTACCTACCAATAGGGTGTCAACGGGCTGTTTTTGCCACTAAAGTTGCCTAACTAACTGTTTCTCCCACCAAAGATGTCTAGCGACTATGTCAATGGGATGTGTTGCCCACCGAAGATGTGCTAACGGGCTTTTTTTCCACAGAAGATGCCTCGCCAACGTGCCAACAGGCTGTTTTCCCACCAAAGATGCCTAGTGAATGTCTCAAGGGGTTGTTTGTCCACCGAAGGTGTGCCAATGGGTTGTTTTGCCTACCGAAGGTGTGTCAACGGGCTGTGCTTCCGATCGAAGGTGCCTCACGACTGTGCCAATAGTTTGTTTTGCCTGCCAAAGGTATGTCAACGAGCTATTTTTCCCATCAAAGATGCCCAATTGATTGTTTTGCCCATCGATGATGCCCAATGACCGTGTGAACGAGCTGTGTTGCCCTTCGAAGATTTACCAATGGGCTGTTTATCCCATAGCAGGTGCCTAGTGATAGTGCCAACGAGCTATTTTTACCCCCGAAGGTGCCTAGTGACCGTGCCAACGGGCTGTTTTGCCCACCAAAGTTGGGCAAACGGGTTGTTTTACTCATTGAAGGTGCGCCAATGAGTTATTTTTCCCACCGAAGGTGCCCAACATAATATTTTTCCTGCGAAAAGTCCCTAGCAATCGTGCTAACGTGCTGTTTTGCCCACCGAATGTGTGCCAACTGGCTGTTTGTTACACCTAAGCTGCCTAGTGATCATGCCAACGAACTATTTTTACCACCAAAGCTACCTAGTGACAGTACTAACGAGCTGTTTTGCCCACCAAAGGTGCCGATTGACCATGCCAACAGGCTGCTTTGCCCACCAAAGCTGTGCCAACGGGTTGTGCTTCACATCGAAGGTGCTCAACTGGTTATTTTTCCCAACGAAGCTACCTGATGACTAGACCAATGGGCTGTTTTTCCCACCGAATATGCCTAGTGACCATTGCAACAGCTTGTTTTGCCCACCGAAGGTGTGCCAAGGACTATTTTTTACATCGAAGGTGCCTAGCGACTGTGCCAACAAGCTATTTTGCCCATTGAAGGTGCCTAATAATTGTGTCAATGTGCTATTTTTCCCACCAAAGGTGGGTTGTGTTTCACATCGGTGGTGCCCAACGGGTTGTTTTCCCCAACAAAGTTGCCTAATGACCATCCCAACAGGCTATTTTGCCCACCAAAGCTGTGCCAACGGGCTATTTTACCCACCGAAGGTGTGCCAATGGGCTATTTTCCCATCGAAGGTGCCTAGTGAACCTGCCAATGGGTTGTTTTGCCCACTGAAGATGTGCCAACAGACTGTTTTGTCCACCAAAGGTGTGCCAACAGGCTATTTTTTCCCACTGAAGGTGCCTAACTGATTATTTTGTCCATTGATGGAGCCTAACTGACAGTTTTGCCCACCAAAGATGCTTAGCGACCTTGCCAACGGGGTATTTTACCCAACAAAGGTGCCTAGCAATCGTGCTAATGTGTTGTTTTTCACATCAAAGGTGCGACAACGTGCTGTTTCTCCTACTGTAGGTGCCAGACGACCGTCCCCATGGGTTGTTTTGCCCACCAAAGGTGTACCAACACGTTGTTTTGCCTATCGGGGGTTTGCCAATGGACTGCTTTTCCTATTGAACGTGCCCAACTAACTGTTTTGCCCATCATGATGCCTAGCAACTATGCCAATGGGTTGTTTTACCCATCAAAGGTGTGCCAACAGGCTGTTTTGCCCACCAAAGGTGTGCCAATGGGCTATTTTTCCCATTGAAGGAGCCTAGTGAATGTGCCAATAGGATGTTTTGCCCACCAAAGGAGCCTAGCAATCATTCCAACGTGCTGTTTTCCCAATCAAAGGTGTGCCAATGGGCTGTTTTCCCGCCAAAAGTGTCTGTTGACTATGCAATCGTGGTGTTTTTTCCCCCAAAGGTGTACCAATGGGTTGTTTTTCCCACCGAAGGTGCCTAGCGAGCATACCAATGGGCTATTTTGACTATCTAAGGTCCGTGGCAATGGTGCCAACATGCTAATTAGCCCAACAGGCTGGTTTTCCCACCGAAGCTGGCTACCAATTACGCCAACAGGCTATTTTGCCCACCATATGTGTGCCAACGGGCTGTTTTGCCTATCGAAGGTGTGCCAACGGGCTGTTTTTCCCATTAAAGGTGCCTAACTGACTTTTGGCCCACCAAAGATGCCTAGCGACTGTGCCAATGGGATGTGTTGCTCACCGAAGATATGCCCATAGGCTATTTTTCTTGCCGAAGTTGCCTTGCCAACATGTCAACAGGCTATTTTGGCCATCGAAGGTGCCTAGTTACTACGCCAAAGGGTTGTTTTGTCCACCGAATGTGTACCAATGGGCTGTTTTAACTACCGGAAGTGTGCCAACAGGTTGTTTTAACTACCGAAAGTGTACCAAAGGACTAAGCTT
Organism: Erythroxylum minutifolium; assembly: GCA_027123815.1. Lineage (NCBI taxonomy): Eukaryota > Viridiplantae > Streptophyta > Magnoliopsida > Malpighiales > Erythroxylaceae > Erythroxylum > Erythroxylum minutifolium. The sequence goes on from JAOTJB010347133.1 coordinate 21,663, forward strand.
CTAACCAAAGGTGCCCAACAGGCTATTTCTCCCAAAGAAGGTGCCTCGCGATTACGCCAACATGCTGTTTTACCCACTGAAGGTGTGCCAATAGTCTCTTTTGCTAACCGATGGTGTGCCAACGAGCTATTTTTCCCATCGAAGCGGCCCAATTGACTGTTTTGCCCATTGGTGATGCCTAGCGACTGTGTGAAAGGGCCGTGTTGCCCACCGAAGGTGTACCAATTGGATATTTTTCCCACAGAATGTGCCTAGTGAACATGTTAATGGGCTGTTTTTTCCACCAAAGGTGCCTGTTGACCGTGCCAATGGGCTGTTTTTCTCACCAAAGGTATGCTAACTGGTTGTTTTTCCCATTGAAGTTGTGCCAACGAGTTGTTTTGCCCACCAAAGGTGTCCAATAGGCTGTTTTTCCTACAGAAGGTCCCTCGCAATTAAGCCAACGAGATGTTTTGCCCACCGAATGTGTACTAGCTGATAGTTTGTCCCACCTAAGGTGCCTAGTGTTCATGTCAACAAGATAATTTTTCCAACAGAAGGTGCCTAGTGACAGTGCTAATAGGCTGTTTAGCCTACCAAAGATGCCGAGCAATCATGCAAATGGGTTGTTTTGCTCGCCAAAGGTGTACCAACGGGTTATACATCCCACCGAACATGCCCAATAGGCTATTTTCACACCAAAGGTACCTAACCACTATACGAATGGGTTGTTTTTCCCTACGAACGTGCCTAGTGATCATGCCAACAGGCACTTTTTCCCATCAAAGGTGTGCCAACTGCTTCCCACCGAATGTGCTCAATGGGATATTTTTCCCACTGAAGGCACCTGACAACTATACCAACAAGCTATTTTTCCAGCCGAAGATGTGCTAACAGTTTGTTTTGCCTACTGAAGGTGTGCCAAGGGCTGTTTTTCCCATCGAAGGTGCCTAACTGAATGTTTTTCCCGTCGATAATGCCTAGCGACTATGTGAAAGGGCTGTGTTGCCCACTAAAGGTGTTCTACCAGGTTCCTTTTCCCACAGCAAGTGCCTATCAAACATGACGATAGGCTGTTTTTGCCACTGAAGGTGCACAGTGACCTTGCTAATTGGCTGTTTTTCCCACCAAAGGTGTGCTAACGAGCTGTTTTGCCCATCAAAGTTGTGAGAACGAGTTATTCTTCCCACCGAAGGTCCCTAACAGGTTATTTTTCCCACCGAAGGTCCCTAGCAATAATGCCAACGAGTTGTTTTGCCAACTGAATGTTTGCGAATTGGCTATTTGACCCACCTAAGGTGCCTAGTGACCACGCCAACAGTCTATTTTTCCTACCAAAGGTGCCTAATGACAGTGCTAACATGCTGTTTTACCCACCAGAGGTACCAAACGACCGTGCCAATGGGTTGTTTTGCACCGAAGGTGTGCCAATGGGTTGTACCTTCCACGAAAGGTACCCAATGGGTTATTTTTAACACCAAAGGTACCTGATGACTGTGTGATCAAGCCATTTTTACCTACAAAAGGTGCCTAATGACTGTGGCAACAGGTTGTTTTGCCCACCAAAGTTATGACAACTGTTGTTTTCGTATTGAAGTTGGCTAGTGACCTTGCCAACGGCTATTTTGCCCACCAAAGGTGCCTAGCAATCATGCCAATGTGATATTTTTCCCATCGAAGGTGTGCCAACGGGTTGTGTATCACATTGATGGTTCCCAACAGGCTGTTTCTCCCATTGAAGGTGATAGGCGACCGTCCCAACAGGTTGTTTTCTTGGAATTCCAACAAGCTATTTTCCCCACTGAGGTTGTGCTAGAGGGTTGTTTTTCCCATTGAAGGTGCCCAACTAACTGTTTTACCCATCAATGATGCCTAGTGACTATGCCAACGGGCTGCTTTACCCACCAATGGTGTGCCAACGAGCTATTTGGCCCACCGAAGGTGTGCCAATAGGCTATTTTTCCCATCAAAGGTGCCTAGCGAACTTGCCAACAAGTTGGTTTGCCTATCGAAGGAGCCTAGCAATCATGCCAAAGCTCTACCAACAAGCTGTTTTGCCTGCTGAGGTTGTGCCAACGGGCTGATTTTCCTATTAAAAGTGCCCACCTAACTATTTTGCCCATCAATAATGCCTAGCCACTATGTCAACGAGCTGCTTTACCCACCAATGGTGAGCCAACGAGTTGTTTGGCCCACCAAAGGTGCGCCAATAGGTTATTTTTCCCATCGAAGGTGCTTAGCGAATGTGTCAACGGGTTGTTTTGCCCACCGAAGGTGCCTACCAATCATGCCAATGTGCTGTTTTTTCCACTGAAAGTGTCTATCGACTTTGTGATGTGGTGTTTTTCCCACCAAAGCTGTGCCAATGGGTTGCTTTGGCCACCGAAGGTGGCAAACGAACATACCAATGCGCTATTTTGCCTATCAAAGGTCCCTTGTGAACCTACCGAGCTGACTGGCGATCGTGCCAATGGGATATTTTGCCCACCAAATGTGTGCCAACTGGCTGTTTTGCCTATCGAAGGTGTGTCAACGGGCTGTTTTTCCCATTGAAGGTGCCTAACTGATTGTTTTGCCCACTAAAGGTGTCTAGTGTCCGTGCCAATGGGATGTGTTGCCCACCAAAGGTGTGCCTATGGGCTATTTTTCTTGCCAAATGTGCCTTGCCAACATCCCAACGAGCTATTCTGCCCATCGAAGGTGCCTAGTAACTGTGCCAAGGGGCTGTTTTGTCCACCAAACGTGAACCAAAAGGCTATCTTACCTACCAAATGTGTGCCAACGGGCTATGCTTCTGATCGAAGATGGCTAATAGGCTATTTCTCCTATTGAAGGTGCCTCACAATCACGCCAACATGTGATTTTGCCCACCAAAGGTGAGCCAACAGTCTCTTTTGCCTACTGAAAGTGTGCCAACGAGCTGTTTTCCCATCGAAGGTGTAACATCCCGTTTCCAGAGAACGGGTCGGACCAGAGAAACGGGTCCAAGAGTGGGGTAAATCAACACATCTCATG